>JAUEPU010000028.1:600000-840346 GCA_030435615.1 Armillaria luteobubalina | reverse complement strand
AGTAAAGCTTATTCTAACTCATAGGACAAGAGACGAACCATTTGATGAGAATGAACTCATCGGGTCGGACGTCCTTGAAATACCCCCACTTCTGATTCTCATTGTATTTAACACCATAGGTCTCCCCCTCCATGTGAGGATATTTCAAAGTCACCGCCCTAACATCTTTCTCCGGATTAACACTCCCGAAATGGCACAGCGCTAGAGGCCAATCGGAAGCTGGGTTCTGAATTGGTCGCCAAAGATTAATGATCTGGAACCGCTTAGACAGCAGTTTTGGTACATCCTCAGGTGGAAGATGGCGATGTACACGAGCCACGGCTGATTTAGGGGTTTGGTCGACATGACTGTTGGCAACTGGCTGCCGCTTGTCTGGAGCGTCTTCGGTTACTTCTGGCCGGCGTCTCCGTATCGCTAATGATCTTAGTCAACGAAATGTCGTGAATGGTGGCATGAACTCACTATGGTCAAATAGAACAACTCTGCTTGCTCCCGTAGCCTCTTTAATAGCCGCGATGCTCTCCTCGTAGTAACCTTCTACCTGCACCTCTCCGTCCCTGATAAATTCAGTGGGTCGATCAGAGAAGATTTGGAATCCGGCCGTGTCGAGCGTCAACGGATCCTGTCTTTCCCTATAATTCTCGATGTGTACAGCCTTCAGTTGGAATGTATAATTTCTGTCTCGCTCTCCGGCAGAGTTGGCATTGATGGCGATGTATGCTTGTACGCCGTCAGGAGGCGGTTGCATAAAATGGAGGTCGGCGGTTACACCAGAAGACATGATGATGGGCTGTATTGAAGACTGTTGGACAAAGGTCAGCGGTTATATACGCTCCAGTGTTGCGTATTACTACTGTATAAGCTGACAAAGGGTATCCTCCACATAAGTACGCAATTTCACAGGAAGGTTGCGTGCTGCGCGATGCGGTAGTCAGCTGGACGGTCTCGCCGCAGGATGACAAAGGGAGAGAAGTTGGAGAACCGTGGAAAGGGAAAGATCGACTCCATTTATCTACGATTTCTAAGCGCGATGTCGAGCTGAGTGTCGGGGATGTTCGGATACAATTACTAATGTCTGGGCAGCCAGTCACCAAAGGCCGTTCAACGACGCAAGGTAACTCTTAGTTGTGTTCCAGGCTTGCTGTATGCAGAACGAAGTGTCGGATTGTCAAGCGTCACGCATGCTTGGGATCTACGGTTGTCCAGTGTCAAGGAACTCGAGGACCGTCCTTCTCGGACTTCACTTCATTTACTTCGCAACGTTGATTCTATTACCTATTCATTACTGTACAGAAAAGTAAATAAATAGGCCGCCCCAATTTGATAACCCTCATGTATTTGCGAGGATTCCCTACTAAAGTCTGATTGAACAGCTGGAACTTGAACATTACCGTTCGTTTCAACGCGAAGAACGTTAAGAGGAAGCTGAGTAAGAAACAGTGCCAGGGACAGGGACAGTGCTGGTGCCGACCTAGTAGGGTGCCTTGGCTGTTGGAGTGATCGATATAGATGTCAAGCTCTTGAAGATGGATATGCAGCCTTTATGCCTTTATAATAACAGAAACATGGAGTAACGTCTTCATGCTATTACAGAGTATTCAATAAATATCTGCGCTGTATGCAAATTTGAAGTAAAGGAAGGTCCCGACAACATAATCATAACATAAATGAAGTTAAAAACGAAACGAACGATAGTTAAATACAATAATAGTCCTTCAATAAAGTCCAGGACAAATTAATTATAAATCCGACGAATCGAGGGCATCGTAGATGGGACAAAGGTCTTCCCAGGCAGCTATTACAATAAAACGTATTAGTACATGTCGACGAGTACAAATAGAGTCACAAACTGGATGGTGTGATAGTTGAGTTCCAGTCACCGTCATCTTCTGCAAATACGATAGCGAAGCCACTGAATGCCTTTGAGTATGATTGTTCCAAAAATTGAACGTGAACTTACAGTTCCAAGTGCCAGTCGATATGACTATAAACGATGGATCAGTACAAAGTAGGCCACCCATATCAGGCGACGTACCAATGAAAAATCCATGGTCCAGGGTTGTCAGTAGTCCAGCGGATGGTGACATTATCACCCGCTACACCGAGGCTGACAACGTCGCGACGAACAGGATTAACATAGTTGTACGTATCACTTCCTGCAACACGAACGACATCGAAGTTATGCTGTCAACAATGAAACATCAGAAATCCGCTATGTAGCACTTAGGAAACTGGACCATACGCCGTGTAGGTGGAGGGGATGCTAGGTTCAACGTCAGTTTTTCTGGATTCCCCGCACGATGGACTTTTGAGACTCACTGGTCCGCCGGCAACGCCTGCAGGAATCGAGAGCTCAATGCTCGAGTTCTTGGGTAGGTAATAGATGGAGCCACTCGGAAGAAGGCTTGACACATCTTCGGCACCGCTCAAGATCTGGAGCAATACAGGCCACAGTTG
Organism: Armillaria luteobubalina; assembly: GCA_030435615.1. Classification (NCBI taxonomy): domain Eukaryota; kingdom Fungi; phylum Basidiomycota; class Agaricomycetes; order Agaricales; family Physalacriaceae; genus Armillaria; species Armillaria luteobubalina. The sequence continues at coordinate 837,889 of JAUEPU010000028.1, read as the reverse complement.
GTGGTGTGTATTCTTCGCCGTTGACGGTGAATGTCAAATCAGTTCCCTGCGCCGCGAGTTTCAGTACCGTTCAATCGAAGGTATTGTTAAGGAACATACGAATGCCACGGCCAAGTTGATCGCATCGTCGACACCCCCAGCAGTAGCGGTTGCCCGGCTAAAAAGAAACGTATCAGATAACACTACAAGTGAGCTCAGCACACAGAAAACTGACCACCCCAAGATCCAGTGGCTATTATGCGAATTGGTGTGAGTCTTTCATCCAGCTGAAGAACAGGTACATACCACAAGATCAGCCTCGTCAAGAGCATTCGTGCTTGTAACATCCGCATCTGCAGGGTTCGTCTCGTTGGCTCCGTTGTAGCGCAAAATAGCTGAGTTGATGTTATCCGTAAAGTCTTGAGTTCCCACACTAGGGTTGAATCGGATCCCTTGAAAGCGGAATCAATAAGTAGCCAAGAAGAGGATACCGAGTCCATACAATAATTGTCGACCGGCCTGGTCTGCTGTCAACTACAAAAAGAAGGTAAGTTCAGATTGTCTTATTGATTTAGAATCGAAGCTTACAATGAACGAATAGCGCTGAGCTGCATCATACGTTAAAATTAGCTCTTGTCGCAATATTAGATAGAAGACAGCGGACCGGCGAAGATTTGGATCTCATCAACTGTGTATGCTTCATGATTAACACCATCAACTTCGATACGGTCCTACCCGAAAAGTCAGTAACAATCATGTCCCAAGACGAATTAGACTTGCATGTTATGCCCCTCAATCTGGAAGACAAAGTTCGCATCACAAGCCATGTTGATCAAGCGGAATCGGTATCTGATTGGAAACGTCATTGAGGGCATCCAAGATATGGTAATTACACATACCGTGTACCAGAATCCACTGTGACCACTGCAAGATCACCGGATGTACCTTCCCAACTAGCCTTTCTTTATTAGCATCCTACAGATTAGCTTGAGTGATGCACTTACATTCCCAGTCCGTTGAAAAGACTCGAATCAGGTGTACTGAGGATTGTTGAATACCATGTCAAAGTGAACGAGAGCAATAGAAACGTACGGGAGAGTCAGCGTCTCTGCAAAGGGCGGTGATACCAATCAAACAGACTAAGGACGGTAGATTCTGAAAACATTTCATGCACAATGTTAATTGACCATACACATTTGAATGGTTGAGGATTGACTGACCATCGTCAACGTCATACAACGATGCGTGAGGATCGTTGGTCGTCATAAATAACAAGGGGTCCACGAATACCATCACAATATTGTGTAGCTGGTATCAAGTCATTTTCGCAGCTTTCTGATGGGATTAGAGGGACTTACCCAGATGAGAATGATACCAAAATGTACCAGCTTGGCCGGTTGTCGGAAAACTGTACAAAAACGAATTCCCTTTGGCAATAGGACATTGAGACACGAAGGCGACACCGTCTGCCCAGTTCGTGTCCGTTTGAAAGATGCCATGCCAATGCTATAAGATACGCGTCAAAATATGTCGGAATGTGGTCGCAGAGGGCATACTATTGTGGTGCTCTGAAGAATATCATCGTCGTCCAGATTGTTGACTACATTAATTTGAAGCGTGTCTCCCTGAAAACGCAAGGGTTAGAAGGGCAGCGAAGGTAAAGGTTGAACGTAGCCAACCGTAGTTGCGGTAATAAGCTCTCCAACAACTGATCCTCCCGCCACGGCGGCAGTTCGATTGTAACCATCCGGGGAGACATTGACATTAGAAATAATCAGGTCACCAGAAGTACTGATAGTCCCGCGAGTCGCGACAACATATAGAGCGACAGTAACAAGTGTTGAAAAGAATTGACGCATAGTCAGAAAGCAATGAGAGTAGAGGTAGCGATAGACTGAATGCGACTAAAACACCACAATCTTGGATGATGAATTGAACAGTCACTCTTGCTCCGTTTTATAAAGCGACGCGGATGCCGATATTCGTACAGTACAATTTGTTGAGGATCGCAGAAGGCGAACGTCGGAAGACCTAGACGGCTTTGTCTGATGAAGAAAAAGGTACACCATATGGCATAGAAGACGTACTTCGCTGGGGAACCGGTAGATAATTTCATGATCCAAAACTCGATCTGATCTGATAGGACCCTGTGAACATGACACCGCTAACAGTAACAGAGCGGCTAAAATGCTGCGCACACAATTTTATCGTTCAGAGTTTTCATGAATGGACAGTACCCCAAAGGTGACGTCGGACGTATAGCTGAGGCGTACGTATACTATCCAAGACGCGGAGAACTGCGCATCGTGTATATCTTCGCTGATGGACCATAGGAAGAAGGTAAATTAGATGTCCTTAGCTACTAAAGAAGCAAGCCACTCACCCAGGTCATCTCAACAGCGTAGTTCCTGAGTAGATACCGGTGAGCGCATTCCTGTAAGATCGCAGGGGGAGCGCCGCTTTGAGACTCCGATAATTGTTTGACCTAAGTGCTGCGCAGGCGTAAGTCGCTCGCTCGAGAGAAACTAAATGCTAGAGTTATTAATAGAAAACTACGCAGCCGGACGTGTGTTAGACGCGTAGATGCTGAATTGTTTTAGCCACACTCCGTCTATGTTCTAACGACAACATCAGAACTTTCTAAAATTCTAAGAAAGCTCTCACCGCCTTTTGCAGAGCCCGTCTGCGCAGGTCTCTAACCGAAAACGAATCGCAAATGCCCTGCAAAGAGACTGGATCCAGTACTACGTTGAATTTACCCAGTCAGTTATGGTCCATTGATCGCACAAATGGTTCACATACGGGCAGAGTAGGAGAGCGCCTCTGTTGTATGCTCATTTTCGAAGATCCGAAAATCGGCCCAGAGACTTGATAAGGAATTCGGCAATTAAGGCCAGCCGTTATCCTTCAGACCATGGCAGTATAGCCGATGCACACGATACGAATTGGAGGGCGGCAGTTCAATAACGGGAAAGTGTGGGTCAAAACCGTTCTTCAGGTGCCAGCGAAAACAACGGCGCCGTTCTAACTGTCGGCGGGCGGCCATCCGCTGGAAAAATGGGAAAGCGCAGCTAGATGAGCACTTTCTTGGAGGCGGAATCTAGATCCCGGGGGTGTGAGAATGTGGAACTACGGATTTGGGCAAAACATTAACTACAAAGGTTCAGGATCGTTCTTTACAAAGATCTCGAAACGGTAAGCAATATTCACTCATCGGAAATCTGGTACCGGGTCAGACGTATCGCTGGTCGTGAGAGTCACCCTCGTTAAGCAGTCATGAAGAGTGGACAAGATGCCGAGGATCGTTGTGAGCAAAAGGACGCTCTGTCATTGGTCCAGACTCCAAAGTTATGTAACGATCGCAGACTATCCATTCTCAGCTTGATATGGACGATAATCGTTAACCTTGTTCAGTTCTAGTACCAGAAACTGGACTCACAAAACGCCTAATATACCTCAAATTTCCAGCGCCAGCTTAAACTACCTAGAATTGGCTAAAGGATCACGTCACGAAAAATGAATCAATACCATCTTACTACATACATTCTTCGACATCATTCAAGAAAGGCATCGCCAAGACAAGACCTACATGTGATTGTGGCGGCCGCAGATTTCCCTCAGAACAAGGTATACTTCCGTTGGGCAATGGGTCACTACGGTGAGTCGATGGAACGTCCTGGAATTAGTTCTTCGATTGACCCAATGACACCAAAGCTTCAAGTCTCCACAGAATGTCTAGCTGCGGATATATCTTTGACTCTAAGCTTCATTTGAGATGCATCTCAGAGGGAGTGACTTGTGCGCCGATGCGGCGCAGTATGCTCTCAGGATGTCGGTCCGGTTCGAAGAACCATTACTTAGGTCCAGGAAGGGTTTCAAAGTTGTTAGTACCCGCTCAAATACATAAAGGACTCGGGTTCGTTTAAACCTCCTCAACGGCGCTGGCTTCCTTCATATCAATCCATAAGCCACCCTAAGGAAATATTCAGCAACGTCAGATATGAAATCCAGAGGAAGAGACAACAAAGAACTCACATAACTGAAGAGCGTCAGGTGAGTCTTGAGCATGACCTTTTCTCTCGCCTTGATACAGCTTTCCTCTTTCCAACTTGGCAGCGGCCGGCATTCTGAAGGCTGCGCTTCCATGTTCAACCTGATCTCGGAGAAACTCTGGAGTAGTCGCACGAGGAAGAATGAAACTTCATGATATGCAAACTGGAAGATAATCAGAAATAGTCAAGGGAACTACAACGGGCGCGTACTTGTTGGCCTAGACATATCCGGGGACCTGCATTGAACGGCAGGAAAATGAACGGATTTCCAGTTAGGTATCGTTGCACTCTGGTCGTCGAGGAATCGATCCGGATCAAACGATTGGGCATCAGGACCCCAAAGGTCTTCACGACGGTGCATTAAAAAGACACTGTATACAACCCTACCAGTCATCAGGACGAGCAATGACAGAAAGGCAACCCTCGGACATACCTTGCTTTTGGGGGGATGTAATAATCCTGGCCGCCGGGAGTCTTTGAGCGCCAAACGGCACCATTTTTACAAGCTCTACAGTGATATGGTCATCAGTTTCAGCTTACAAAAGGATACATGCAAAATATCGAAACTTGCCTAGCGTTAAGCGGTCTGTATATTTTTATTCAGCAACAAGTCGTCAATCTAACGTGAGATTCACTTACACCGGTGGGTACAACCGCAGCGTTTCTGTCAGGTGGGTCGTTATTATGCCTGATCCACTCCACGCAATTCTCACGCACCATTAATCACAGCACGGAGGTACTTCATGTCCCGAAAGTCGTTGTAGGAAGGTCGGTTCGTCATGCCTACTTTCTCAAGGATTTCGTTGCGAAGACGACGGAGGACATCAAGATGCTGCGAAAGCATGTAGACAACAAACGTCAAAGTGGCGGCAGTCTACGAGTGCATGGACATCAGAGGAGGTGCTAAACGAACAGACCGAGGTACTGACAGTATCACGGCCGGCGACACCTAGGTTCATGATCTCGTCTCGAAGAACGTTCTGGTCTAATTTATAAGTTAGGTTCGCATCGCGTCAGGGAACGAACGGAAAGCTTGCCGTCTGTGTAACAAACCAGATGATCCAATAAGGTCTCCCCCTCTTGCACTTCCCTCGTCTTACCCACGCCGATCTGCTCTTTACCTCCACCACCCGCCGCCTCCGCGAGTATAGGATCTAAAAACTTCCTCACAGTGACCATTTTCGCTTTTGTCCTATCAGTCCAGAACTCGAAAAGCGGCCAATAACCCGCGAATCGCGTACGAAGCGCAGTCTCTAGCTGTGCCTCTCCAAACGCACGCGCAAACTCATCACTGGCGGACTCTGTGTCAGACTGAGATAGCGGAGCATAGAAAGGGTACGGCAAGGACGCAGAAAGAGACCGTACATCCTTGCCGAACAAAAATTCCGTAGCCGAATCAAGCGTGAATCGGCCCACGAGATCCTGGAAATCAACCGGATATCCGTGCTTGAAGCGTGCCTTCATAAGCTTGAGCGCATCATCAGCATGTCTGTCGAAAATATCAAAATGACTGATTCTGTCCCTGCTGAAGAACGGACGCGTCATAGATCGGTGGAACCTGTCCGAGTTCGACGGTCAGTTCTCTGTGCGGCTGGAGAAGGTACAACTTACTTCCACATATCGCCTAAAGGAAATCGAATCCAAATTAAACACAAGGCTGTACGATTGCAACGTGCGCTGCGCTTACCATCGGAGGCGAAAACGCCAGTTCCTAACAACGAATAGAAGTTGTCGCAAAGTGTGGGTCCTGGAATAGAAACAGGTATAGGTCAGGCGCTTCTTGGCTGTACATTCGGTACCGCATACCTTTTTCGAACTAGGCACAGATGTCAGTCGATTAATTAACACGAACTATTGTTGGCACAAGGAACATACTTCATCAAACTGCGTGGCGAGGACCGCCTATTGAAAGGATGATATCACAAATTGAGCACCAAAAATAGCGCAATCAAAATATACCTTGATATACTCTGGCTCCGTAGTGAGGATCTATGGCTGTATTATAGGAAGATACACAGCCTAGGTTCAAGATGTACTAACCCGATCCTTGAAGAGAATTCTCATATTGACCGTGTTCCCAACACGACTGAAAATATCGCTCAACCCATCCCCTTCGGTGAATATGTATTAGATCGATCTTGCTATCAGACGGACGCAGGAAAACAGCTCACCGGGATATCCGGATTTGAAGGCTTTTATCAAAGCCAGCAGCGAGAACACGCCGCCTAGACTTGGGTCACCAATCCTTGGGGGTATAACGGCTCCAAGTTTCTTCGCGGAGCGACCGTTGATAAAATCCATGCACTGGACCTGAATCGTAAGGCTTAACGGGAAGCTTAGCGCATAACAGATGAAGCGGGCCCATCTCGGCAACGCGACTTCGAAGATGGTCAACAGAGCGTGTACCACCCCGGGAGGAAAGATAAAGTAAGGAAGATGCTGAGCGAGGAAAACGATACCCGGTGGGAAGTTGGCCATGACAACGATTGTGTGGCTACTACCAGTGTACGCCTTCCTTTAAATACGTTGCAGATAAATGAACATTCAACACGAGGCGGCCCCAATCCATTTCACACGGAGCCAAGCGTTGCTTTTCCGCAAGAATGTATTGTACCATGACACTACACACAGAACTACCTGTAGGCACCGAACATAGTGCATTTATTAGTCCTTTTTGAATTTCTGAAACGGTCTATATTACACTCACACGACGAAGGCACGAGAGTTACTCGATGGGGGTGAGCCGGATGTGAAGGCCCCGAGCAGACTAGAGCGGGAAAAGCGGACTAGCCGGCAGCTTGGGTCCTCTCCAGCATCTTATTTACCACGACGGGTCTCCCAGTAGCAGGATGCGCTAGGTCCGTCATCCGATTTTCCCTCATCTTCATCAGTAAATTTGACAGAAAAACAGGCGTGATACGATGGTCGTCCGCAGTCTCAGACAATGGAGTTCCACTGCTCCTGCTCCTACTCGCGCTTCCGCTCGCAGCACTCAGTGGTGACTGACGCGAAGAGACAGATGCATCCGGGAGGCTATCATCTTTGTAACGGTCCCACAGAGCGTAGAGCGCGATGATCTCCTGGGAGATAGTGGCAATCAATGGGAGCGAAACATTCAATTCAGCTAGGAATGTGACGGGATCCTGATGTTTCTTTGATTCGGTTGCATTTCGGGACGACCGACGCGGATGTGGAGCCGTAGAACTGGGAGGCTGGAGCAGGGTCGAGAGATTGTCCCGCGAGGGCTGGTGAAACACTTGTGTCAGATAAATGGCAGCAATGGCAATGAGATGGGGAGGGTAAAGTAGACAGAGAGTCCCTCGGTACGTGTCGTTGATGATATGCCATGCCATTTGCAAGGCCGCCTCGGACATTTCGAGCTTGTCCTCGCTTGAGCCCCAGTACCGTTGACCTTCGTCAGCACTAACACCAACACCAAGCTCCCCCGCCTCTGTTTCGTCGTCCTCGTCGGTGTTCGACTCTTTCTTGCAGAGTGCCATAAGGGTGCGATATGGATGAAATACAGTCAAGTCGCATTCTAGATCATCGACTAGGTAGAACTCCATCTCGCCAAGTTTGGAATTGTCAGAGGGGAAATGCCTGACATTATACTGGTCTGTAGAGCTGTGAACACGACATATTCGACAGCAAGTAGAGCCCTTACGACTGAACAATGTACGCGACTCTGCAACGACATTCTTGATGTGCACGGGAGATTCTTCAGCCTTTGCGGCGACATAACAACATGCAGCGATGACAAGGAACGGATCCGTTTCACAGTATGCATTCTTGAGATAGAACCGTCGGAAGAATACAGTGGCAGTCGCAATTGCCCTCTGCCGTAGCTGCAATTTTCTGCCCAATTTCGCGATGGCTGGAGTTTCGTGAGCCCCCATGGCACAGCAGACGCCGAATCACGCACCATTGGCGAAATAGATATCCAGAAATTCAAGATGCTCCGGGTCGTCGACATACTGGAGGTCCTCGGTTCTCGCCTGCTTGAGGGTCGCGCGGTCAGTAATCCATCTTTTGCTGAAGAATGAGCTAGCGAGCACGGTAGTCGTAAAAGGGCAGCCTCACTAGTGGGAGCTGGCCCAAAAGTCGGTTGCCATCGCGGTCGGCGGTGGGAAGAACGGGGTCCCGGGCGCTCCCGCACCCGGTGCTCGTGACGCATCCTTCCCGGAGATTTTCCCTTTCATCCTCCTTGTCTTTTACCACCATCATCTCTCCCAGAATGTTCGCTCGATCTGCTGCTCGTACCCTGGCGACGCCGTCTACCCGCCAATTTTCCTCGTCTTCGGCCCGTCACACCAAGGTTGCTGTTCTCGGAGCTGGTGGAGGCATTGGGCAGCCCTTGTCTCTTCTCCTGAAGAGCAATCCTTTGGTTTCTTCCCTCAACTTGTATGATATTCGTGGCGCTCCTGGTGTAGCTGCAGATGTCAGCCATGTCGACACTCCCAGTGAGGTAGCCATCCCTCTACTTGCTACCGTGTCGCGTCACGACTGACGATCTCTGCAGGTCAAGGGCTACGAAGCAGACAAGTTGGACGAGGCCCTAGATGGCGTTGAAGTTGTCGTTATTCCCGCTGGTGTACCCCGCAAGGTCAGTACTTCCATTGCGTTACTGCCTATTGATTGCTGACTGGTCGGATTAGCCTGGCGTAAGTCGCAATGCTCTGTTCCCTGTACTAACCGCTCTAATACCACCATTAGATGACCCGTGACGATTTGTTCAACGTATGTTTCTTTACTTCTCAGGACAGAGTGATTAGAACATTCATTCTATAGACCAATGCATCCATTGTCCGTGACCTCGCGACGGCAGTTGGACGTGTGTCCCCAACAGCCCACATCCTCGTCATTTCCAACCCTGTCAACTCGACCGTCCCCATCGTTGCCAAAACCTTGGATAAATTGGGTGTCTTTGACCCCGCTCACTTATTCGGTGTTACCACCCTTGACGTCGTTCGTGCCGCTCGGTTTACAGCCGGTATTGCGGGCGTCAAGCCATCCAACTCTGTCATCACTGTCGTCGGCGGTCACAGCGGCCCCACCATTGTTCCTCTCCTCTCGCAGTCGAACTACGGCAAGGCCATCAAGGGTGAGGTTTACGAGAAGCTCGTGCACCGGATTCAGTTTGGTGGTGATGAAGTCGTAAAGGCTAAAGATGGTGCTGGAAGCGCTACCCTGTCCATGGCCTACGCCGGTGCCAAGTTCACGGATGCTCTCCTCCGTGGCTTGAGCGGTGAAAAGGGTGTCGTTACGCCTACCTTTGTCAAGAGCCCTCTGTTCGAGAGCGAGGGAATCGACTTCTTCTCTTCCAACGTCGAGCTTGGTGTAAGTTCCACATGCTGATCCGTAGCTCTGTTTGCTAAGACCTGACATGTTTAGACGAACGGTGTTGAGAAGATTCACCCCATCGGCCCGCTGTCCTCTGAAGAGGAAAAACTGCTTGCCGCTTGCTTGCCTGACCTCAAGAAGAACATTGAGAAGGGCAAGGCTTTCGTCGCTTAGAAGTACACGTACAACAGGACATGTAGACTTCGACATTACTTAAAAAAACCCGGAAATTTCTCATCTTGATTGTAAAGCCTGATATAGATAGCTGACGCGAGAACAAGATTTTCCTATGGGTGCTAGCTTCTATGGTCAATACGCGATGCTAATACGTAAAGCATCCCACGGACAGCACAGGTAAATGGTGAGCGCTTGAGCTCTAATGACGTTGGGAGATTTAATTTTTTCTCGGATGACAAAATTCTACGATCATTTCTGTATCACATACACCAATTGCTATATATCTATACCGTGAGCATGTATTATCATGTGCAGAGTATACGGTTGCATTCAGAATGCTATGCCCATAGTAAACGACCCCGCAATCCAGTCAAAAGCTAATTTTGCTGTTTAATGGTGAGAACTTGAAACTTTTACAATTTGTCACTTTCAACGACGTTCACGTTTGTCACTGTATGGAGAATTCAATATTCTGTCCTATAATATCAAAATTTATAGCTGTATATTAAATTTCATATATTACACAAAAGTATTGAAATCATGTTTTCAATATTATTTCAATATTTGGGAAATTTTCAATAATTCTTTGATATACAGGATTATTGAAATAATGTCAAAAATGATAGTTTGATATCTCGGCCAAGATTCTTAAAAAAAATACAGTTATAGAATTCATATTTCAGCCAGGAATATTGAATTCTCCATTATAGGAAATTACAAAGGCTATTTTAGCTCATTCTGGAACCACTCATTATGGGCACTATGTCAAGAATATTACTTTGTGTTATGAGAATGTCATTCATTGAGTTGTAGCTAAATTCCATAAATCTATGGCTTGGAAGCGACCCATGAGAACGGGGAAGGTTGAAGAACCCCGAAAGATTTCAAAACCCACAGGTCACAGACAAAGATTCCACGAAGAAGTAATAGTATATTACCATCTTTGCCTGCATGTGTTGGCTATATATTTTTCGATGTATGCAAGCGCATGGGGTCGCGCGTAAAGTGGAGGCAGTTCGAATCGCGGGGAACTTGAAGATCGACTCGGATGTCGGATGATCGATCCAATATGGGTTCGAATGAGCTTCCCTATTCGGATTAATAGGGCGTGAAGGGGGGTGCCAAGGCCCATTTTTTGGTTGTTTGATGGGGCCTTGAAGGTCTACTTCCATTTCAAATCGCTCTGCCAGAGGTGCGTATTTCCGAGGGAGTGTCGTCTGCAATTCACTGCGGAACGTCACAGAAGGTGCTCGAATCCAAGAAGAGAAGTTCCATCCTCCCCTGGACAGGTCGGTGGTATGTCGCTCACCTTTCGCCCCGGAGTAGAGTCAACAATCATCTAAGAGCGCATTAGGTTCGTGCATTTCACTGTCAGGTGCTCTTTCGTTCCGGTGAACTGGTTTCATGTTATCACGATCAAAATGGCCTGTCAGGATTGGCGTCACCCATCGTTGCAGAGAACAGGAAGGTCGTCTTTATTCTATTCACAGCCGGTGATATACCGTCGACATTAACTGTCTTTCAAGTCAATCCCGGTGCTCATTTCCGAAATGCCTGGTGCTCACCTTCATGTGCAGAAAGGAAAAGGTCGTGTTCTGAGTTTCCGACTGGCTCGACCAATACGCTCCCATCCCTTCCTCTGGCAAGATCCGATCGGGATCGGGGGGAATTCGTCTTATCATCAATGGCTGTCGAACAAGCGGCGTACAAACCGGCTTCCAATCATCATCTGGTCTTCCCTCATGCTCCCAGTGCCTCTGAAGAAGAAATATAGGGACGAGATTCTCAACTTTGCACATGTATGTGTCCGGTATTGTAACCTCCCGGCCCTGAGATGAAGTGAAGGGAAGTGTGCGTACGCTGAAGAATGAACTGATTGTTTCGAAACCTCCAGGAATGATGGGAAGCGTGAGGTCTTCAAGTTCTTGCCTGTGCCGAGACGCCGTCTCAGCCGTAGTAATGCCGCTCTGTCTGGGTGTGAATGTTAGGTAGTGCCGAATATGCCCCCGATCACGGCCCCGATCATCCCAAAGATAGCACGTACAAAAGCGGAACCTGATGATCACCTAAAAGGCACCGCTATCCTGTATAAAACAGGTATAAATGTATGAAATAACTCTCCGATCTTTTCCACGTTCCTTACTATGCGTTCGCAGATTTGTTTCTCAACATTTTTGTTTCTAAGTGGTTGCTTGCTTTCCGGTGTTTCCTCGAGATTCGACCCTACGACATATACAAGAACTACAGCCGCGTGTAAAGCGGTAAGGCGAGACGCCGACCATGCGATTGTCGACATCGAGCTTAGTGTGTCTTCTCCTTTACCCCGCCTTTACGGCACTAAACCTTTCACGCAGGCTACGTCGATATCAACCCAAGTGCCGAGACAGCAATAATACTCGTCCATGGTTGGCCCAGCATCTGGAGTACATGGGCATATCAAATCCAGGCGCTTGAAGTGAGTTCCTTCTCTACCTCATTATACCCACGCCTAACAGCTCTTAGAAAGATTATCACTTGATAGTGCCCGACTTGCGTGGATTTGGGCGTTCTTCACATCCTGAAGATGTACAAACATCCGGGACGATGTTCGACCACGTCGGTGACCTTGCATGTGTCCTGGAACACGCCAAAGTAGATACCGCTATTTGCTTAGGGTAAATATTCAGCCTCGGACCCCGCTATCGGCTGACTGATCAATGATAGACATGACTGGGGCTCCGTACTCTGCTACGAAGCAGGTCGACTCCGCCCAGACATTTTCCAAGGAGTCGTTGGAGCCGTCGTTCCGGTCAGCTGCGCCTTTCCTCTCGGTTTCGTTCTGATATTGATATCTTCAAAGTATATTCCTTCCGCTGGGCCCTTCGTGCCTATCAAAGATCTCACAGGCTTGTTTCCCAAACTGACTTATCAGCTCTTCTTCGGTTTGCAAACGCCTGATGCTGTCAACGAGCTGGACAGGGATATTCGCAGATCTCTTCGGGCGACACTTCGTGCCAAGTCGAGCCCGCCCCCTGATGAGTTTTTGAAGAGTCCTGAAACGTTCCTAGGGGCGTGGAGCGATTATGAGGAGGCGAGTCGTACCGGGCTACCCAATCTGACGAATATTAACTCTCACAACAGATCCCACCTATCCCATTTTTATCGCCTGAGGAGGAGGATTATCTCGTTCAAGAACTCAGCCTCCAAGGCTTCAAGAACAGTAAGAATTTCGTTCAAGCTGATTGTCACCTATTAACGATGTCCAGCTCTCCAGTTTTACACTCCAGGAGTAAGTAGATCTTCTGTCATCTTTAGAACTTTGGTTCACCGTTTCGCAGAACCGCTATGGGACATGGAAGTTCGCAAACGAGCAGGGTAATCACACGCTCCCGCAGCCTGTACTAGCCATCTACCCCACACATGTACGCCTGCTGTTCATTAAATGTTCGACCCACCATCTGATCGCTTGCTTCCATACAGGATCCCGTAGCTGACTGGGTCAAGGCCGCGGAAGTGCTCAAATCCGCAAGCTTCTTACCACGTCTAACAACCGCAGTGAGTGATGTCATGATTGGCAGTTGATTGCGATCCGGCTGATGGATTTCTATATAGACGGTGGAAGGCTCGCACTGGATCCACATGGAGAATCCGGAGCCGTTCAATGCTGCTTTAAAGAGTTGGCTGGAAGCTAACTTTGGTGGCATGGCTCGTGCCGAGGACGAGCTGTAATTATTCTGTGCATCATGGACGGATGGAAGGAAGGAATCGCGCTCGAAACACGGTATCACATTGCTATAACTCCGTCATTTCATGTACATATTTTCTTTTTGCTATTTCATCTATTTATTCGAAACAGTCCTAGATGCTGAAGAATGTATGTGTCCGATTGTATGTCTGTTCAACGATTTATGTTGGGCATAGTGAAGTATCGATGATTCCGAAAAATCTATAGATCTATCGGCCCAAAGAAGCGCAACCAGTATTCGGAACAAGGGACAAAGGTGTCGTTGGTATCCTGGCCGAATGGCTTATTCGTCTGACAGCCTCCAAAAACCGCTCTTCTGGATGCGCCCCGTAAAGACCTCTTCTCAATGGACCAGGGGTGGTGGTGTTGTCAAACAGGGTGCCGACGATGGGACATATGGTGTCCAAGTCCGGAAGAGTCCCGTTGACGAAGTAGTCTCTGATGTAGCCCTGTGTGCAGGGCGAGTTGGCAGCGATCGAACAGTGCTACATTACAGAGGAATCAGAGAATGGATGACACAGAATGCATCATATTACGCACCCCTGGTGAATCTTGGGTTAGGACCACGGCGCCGTCGAAACCCGAAGCTATCTTCTTAGCACTAAAAGTGGATAAATGAGTGAGGGGGATTACTTGACTAGGCTTTGCTTACGCAGCGAGAGGCGCGACAGGATCTATGATTGTCATCGGTTAGAAATCCCGCCGCTCGTAATGTTACTCACCGGCTGTGTTACCGACGAACAATATGGGGTAGCTTGTGTTAGCCGTGAATGGACCTGCCAATAACAGAGGGTAAGCGTCTGTTTTGAAAACCTGCCGATGCATTCTCGCCTCGGAAATTTGTTTTCGGATAATCCGGCCATCCTCTTGCGCAATCGTCAGTTAAACAAAAGGGAGTAGACTCGCTAGGACTTACGAGCAGCCAATTCGAACACCAGTCCAAATACTCGCCCATTCAAACTGAGCAGAAAGATCTGCGTAATACTCTTCCGCTGATTCGACGTCACGGGGAACGGGTAGACCATCGTTGCATATGATGGCGATCATGGAATCTTGCACGGAGCTTGTGAGCAACGCAGAAGGATCGTCGCAGGAGCACTCAAACTGGGGATGGTTGGTCATGTTGAAGATGACCTCTCCGTTCCCTTGAGCCAAGTCTGAGAGTCCCTGCGCCAGAGTCAAGTATATACTTTGTGGTATGTACAGAGAGGAGAAGACCGCATAGCGGAGCCGTGCGTAGTCAACGACGCCATAACCTGTCGACAAACGTACCGGAAGCGGTCTGGCACGAATGGTATTGTAGAGATTGTCGAGGTTCTGCTTTATTGCATCTGGACTCGAAGCGTAGAAAGGACATCCGTCGGGACCAGCTTGAAAGCATCCATCGAAGAAGGTCTGTAAAGTCTTGTTAGAATCCAACAAGTTGTCGGACCATAACGCTAATTATCATTTCAGTGGACGGGCTATTTCTTTCTGTTCAGATGACTGACTGGCGTAATAGTTCTCCGTGTCAACGACTCCATCCAGAACCATTCGTTCAATCTTGTCCTGTGATTTTTTTCTCTTACTGAAAGGAGACGTCGAATGTAGGAGCTTTCACTTACAGGAAACAAGGAAGCAAAGGTGACCCCCAATACGGTACCGTAACTGTGAAATTCAAAAGGATCAATTATGGCTCAGCCAACCAGGCGAAACGTACGAAAAACCCCAATACTGCAGCTTTTGGCGTCCGTATGCTTCAGTGATTTTTAGCATATCACGAGCGGTCTGATCAGTATTGATATGCTCCAATATCCCAGTATTTCGTTCATCGGCCAACTGTCCAGTAATGGCGGCCTGCGCCCAGGCATTTTCAATACCATCTGGTCGACCCAGAAGCTCAACCAATATCTCATAACCCCACAAAGCGCGTTCGGCACCCGTTTCATAGAAACTTACACGCGTAGATCGCGCGACACCTGGAATATCCGTCCATTCAGCAACTCGTCGGGAAAATAGCGGGAGAATAGAATGTACCACGGGGATCAAAACCAACGATGTCATATTGATCCTGAAACATTTGGGAATAATGGACGCCCTGCTCAAGCACGTAATCGACTCCACTTCCACCGGGTCCGCCAGGGTTGAATAATAGTGGGCCTTTGTAATCAGTAGAATTTACGGGAAGGGGCGAAGGGTATTGAATGATGGCGAGCACAACCGTCTCATTGTCCGGGCTAGAGTAATTTAGAGGAACCTGTGTACCATTCGCGACGGAGTGAGATGCAAGGCATACTACCGCCAATTTCAACGACTCTCACCTTCAGATTCGCACACTGAAAACCACTATTACAATCCACCCATTCCAAATTGTCGCTCGCTGGAAGCTGGAGAAAGCGTTCATGTAAACCAAAATGAATGAACCAACGATTCACGTACATCCAGCCACGCAAAAGAGTCTTGACCGAACGTTTGACCGAATATGCAAATCGAAAAGACGAGCAGAAGAAGCCCGTGGCTGGAGGTTTTCATCGTTCAGTCGATGTTCTTGGTATGAAGGTATGCCGTCAAGAACTGCGGTGGAGGTGGCGGTTAATGTTCAGTGGGAAGAATCAGGGTATGAAGGTATTTCTCGTTTAAATATGAGGCATGTGGAGCAACATCATGTGGCATGAAGGTGACGACAACACTTTGCCGACGTCGTGCTATCCGGGGATCGGGGACGTCGCGAGTATTCTGGCATAGCGCCCCCTCAGGCAAACGTGCAAATGTTCTATCATAACGGAATCTTTGGAACTCGACACTTCCTTTTTGTAATAAGGAAATTTTAATGCAAAGCGCCCCACACATTTGTTCGCAGGAATAGAGGCCTTGCCTGCCGTCGCCTATAAAGCCCATCAGTTTCATGTACATAATATCGACCTTGAGACGATGGAATCTACGTAGCACTATTTGGAGATATGTCCTTCTTAGTTATAAGCTACAGAAACATCAACTGAGTCGTGTCTTCTTGAGTGAAAATGAAACATCGCGCACACTCAGGCTGTGGACAGAGAAAAGCAAGAGAGAGTTTCTGAAAAACAACTTGATCACGTAATCAGAGGCGATCCTGACCGGACCGGTGGCAAAATCTTTCGTCTCTGCCTCAACCGTGACTGCGATGTCAGTTGTATTGGATGATCGTCACATCCCAAAGCTCTGCTCGTAGTACAGTATCACTTGCTCGTTGTCCAATATAAAGCTAAATCTTGCTTCTTCTAGTGATGCGTAAAGAGACAGATTGGAGATAGACAGTGTGTGAAGACAGCGGAGAAACAACAAGTAGCAAGCTTCGACACCCCAATCAGGTTTACTAAATCCATCTCACATCGACTTCTTCGAGGAGCAGTCATTCCCAAAGATATGCCGGTCTTTTCGGCCAATGCTTACTACAGTGAGCTATTACTCACCATATTGCGACAGTCTTCTAATACCCAGACCAACGGTCTTAGTAATCACACTCAATTACTCGAGGCTACTTCCGCGAATTAGAAATCGCCCGCTTGATATGTGGAGGCCGTGGGCTTCAGCTCAATAATGCACTCAGCACGCAACTCTTCGGCGACATTGTGTACTCGTACTTCGTCACCTGCGTGATGTCAGTACGTACGCGAAAGCGTATATAACTGCTACATCTTTATACTAGACCTTCACTAGTTCATCATGTCTTCTGGTGTCACCGCCGACCTCTTCTTCATGCAACCACCCACTAACGGTGAACGGGCATATGTCAAAAACAATGCTAGTGCTACTGATAGCAGCAACAGGAACTACTCTTTGGAGCCTAAACCGGTGACCGTCGAAAACTATCGCACAGTGCTGGACTCCGAGCCCATCGCTCTCGACACTGCTGGTTTCCAGCTCTTCTCCGGTCGTCCCAGTCGGTTCATCAACGATGGGGAGGTACAGGCTGAAGGGTACTACGATGAGAGCATTGCGCTTTTAAAAGAACTTACTGGTGCCAGCAGAGTTGTTATCTTCGATCATAGTAAGTTTTCCACGGTAGTTCAAGTCCGAAACTAAGACCCTATAAATCCACAGCCATCCGTCGCCGCCGCCCAGGCGAATCTGGGAATAGCCCAGATAAACGCCAGCCAGCGGCCGTCACTCATATCGACCAAACATTCAAGGCAACTGTTGCTCGTGTCCATCGTCACCTTCCCCGGGAAGACGTTCCCGGGCTATTGGCCAAACGTTTCCAGATTATCAATCTCTGGAGACCGATTGAGAACCCAGCGACTGACTGGCCTCTCGCATTATGTCATTTTGCTAGCGTTGACCCAGCGAAGGACCTTGAGCCGATTGCTCTGGTTTATCCCAATATGGAGGGAGAGACGTATGGCGTTAAATACAACGAACGTCAGAGATGGGGTTATTTCAAAGATATGCGACCTGAAGAGTTTGTTCTCATCAAATGGTGCGTGCTCTCCTTCCCACTTTGCCTGTAGTCGTATTGATATATTTGGTTCCTAGTGGTGAATCTGTTCAAGATGGAAGCGTAGCTTTGTATACGCCCCATACAGCATTTGCTGATCCTACTACCCCGGAAGGAACACCGTTCAGACAATCCATTGAGATCAGAGCATTAGTATTCTATGATTAAGCGACATGCTGTTGTCGTTGAATCGGGATATGGCCCTTTCTTAGATTCTTACATAGAACGAGCTCGCCGTAGTACATTTCATGTCACCACGATACTTACTCGTGCTTATATTGAATCTGCATAAGTTTCGACGCGCCGTAGATCAGTGATTAGGTACCTAAGTAACTCCATCCTTGTTCTGTAGTAGTTTCACTCGTCAAGACACGACAGAAATGAGTGACGACAGGCACTGGATTATTTGAGCTCTTCGTATTGACATCCTAGGGAGGTGTCACTACCAGATAGACGGAGCTGGTAGATTTCGCGCCCACTTAACTTGGACGTACGAGCAGAAAATACAGGCATGCCCTGGTTGCTGACAAGATACTGATGAAGAAGAGTAAGTACTTCTCGGGACCAAAAAGCAAGAGAACTTCAACAAGCGTACTTTCCATCATGGGTAGTCATCAGTCCCCACTGTGGGTGCATGATGCAATAACTAATTTATAGTTTCTAGTCGACACGCATTACTCCCGTAATTCCTACGTGATTCTCGGCTTTTTCGAATTTATCATTCATAAAATACCTAATTCCATGCAGAAGTAGCGCGCAGTCCGTTCTTTAGTATGCATGATGGCGGGAGAATTTCTGATCCTCGTTGCAGCCCACGCTCATTGAAACATGTTAACTAGGAATGTTCTAAAACGCACAAAGGAGCAAGCAATTTCGTCCATAGTTCAACTTGAAGCACATACGCCACGAGCAACATAATAGATGTTAAAGATAACCAAAATACCCCGGCGACGGCTCGAGCGCTCAAGGGGCGATTGGATTTCAAGCTACATAGTCATTAGTCAGGGACCCAAGGTACAGACGCGACTCGCTGAGATGATATTGCGACTGGAGGTCCATGTCAACCTTTACCCGAGACATCCGAACTTCTCTATGAGGTTCTAGGAGCGCATGGTTGGTCTAGAAGAAGAGTGTCAACGCCTCAATGATGAATGAAAAGAACAAAATATTGTGCTACATACTCGCACTTTCGCCGGAGATTTCCATGATAGATCAGGCTCTCGAAGGTCTTGACTCTTCGCAGACTCGGCTCAACCGTTCCGACAGCGTGGTCCTCCTTTGTCGAACCCTTTCCGACATGACGAGAGCTTGGAGCCTGGGTTTACCGTGCTTTCACGTCTGTATATAAGGTAGAAAGTCTTCAAGCCTGGAGAACATCATGATGAACGTAAACTGATAACAGGATTTATTGGCCACCTCTGCTGATACAGCTTAGGTAAACGGCGAGGAGCACAACCCCCCCTGTGCGTGTGGTCCGGGATTTACGATCGAGAAACCGTCTGTTTATGCCTATCACAACCAGAGTACATCGCTTCTGTATGCATTTATCTCGCCGCAGTCTTTTACCGCGTCCATAACATCTGGGAAAGCGGGAAAGAAGGGATCGAAGAGGCTACCAAGATCAAAGTACGTTTTATCGCCACTAATTCTTGATAAAGATGATTGAATTTCTCAGAAAATTCAACTAAACTTTGTCACATTCATTGCATATATGGAAGATCATCACGTCTTCTGCCAAGCAGATGTTCAGGAATCGAAAGTGGATGCGGTCCGACTTTGCTCGTCGGGCGTCGCTGTGTACGCGCATTTACCGGACGCAGGAATATCACCTGAGATGCATGTATCTAGGTATTGTCTCGCGGCGAAACAGAATGCAAAAGCCTTGTATGCTACTGCACTGGTGACCGCTAACTCGGACAAGCTCGAAGAGATCGAAAGTGACTTGAAGGGTTAGGAAAGTGGGATAAGCGTTTCCATATCCCCAATATAGAATATCATTTAAGAACACAGCCAGGAGAGATCAGTTCGAGGCCACCCAACACTGGGTGGTATGAACGAGACCTTTTCCTCCTGGTTGAAATTCTTTGTGACGGCTTGCATGTAGCTGAAGGAGACGGAAGGTCGAGCATCCAGGCAGACTTCCAGTAGAACGACATACAGACCGCAATCAAATTGCAACATTTCTATAGAATGCTTTTGAAGTTGTCTTAGAGAAAAACATTTGATCAAATATTACAGCGTAGAATTCGGCATGCTATCAATTACTCTAAACGTACCTTCTATACAGCTTCCCGTTGCCGAGGCGAAGCGCGCAGGATATCATCCACACGTATTATCATCTCAGCGGCCTCACTGGCACTGAGAACCACCTGACGCTTCAGCTTGTAGCTCTCCGTAATACCCAGCTTGCGCATCGAGGCAATCGTTGCCTCGTTCATATCTACCGTCAGACGAAGTAAGAGAACGAACAAACATAATAATGAATAAAACACCCACCTAGCCCGGCGTCCGTTTGACCTTCATAATGCGCTGCCCGAAGCCGCGAAACCAAGTCTGAAGAGTCATACCCAGCGTTATCAGCAAGGATCGTCGGGATTTGTCGTAGCGCCCTGCCGAAAGCCTCAACAGCGATAGCTTTCTTTCCCTTTATCTTCCTGACTTCTTCATCGACAGCGCAGCTCATCAACATTTCTGAGCAACCACCACCGAGTACAGTCCGAGTCTCTTTCACTGTCTGCGAAAGTACAGAGAGAGCGTCGTGTAGTGACCGGTCGGCCTCATCGACCATCTGATTCGTAGAGCCACGGAGAACAACAGTACACGCTTCACCGGCAGCGACGCCAGAGAATTTGATGAGCTATGAATACAGAATTAGGATGCCAGTTTCGATTAGGACATGACTTGGTTGGGCACCTTATCTTCGCCAATCATGATCTCTTCGATGAGATCGCACTGTCCAAGACTGACCAGCTCTGGTCGTTCAAACGTACTTGTGATCTCTCCGCCAGTAACAAGCGAGAGTCGTTCCACTCCCTCAAAGTCAGCGTGCTCGATTACCATGATACCCTTTTCGGCAAGAAGGGACTCGGGATAGTTGTAGATGAGCTGTCTGTTGACGAAGCAGTTGATACCATGGGCCGCGATGTCTTCGACCTTGGCTTTCATTTTCTCCTATATCACTCTGTCAGTTAATAGGCATTCCATGAGGGCCGAGGTCCACTAACCTTCTCAGCTCGTTCTAGTTCAGCAAGCTTTCCTGTACCATCCACCTTCACCCGTGCACCAAATATTTTGATTTTGTCAGTATCCATGGAGGTATTGGCAATGAGTATTTTGGCGTTCTCTAGCCGTTTTGGAGAGTTCACGGCAATGGTTTTATCGAGAATGAAACCTACAAGTAAAAGACGGTCAGCACTGTCACATACTACTGAAAGCGTCGCACCTTCATCTAGGTACGAGTCCGTGAGCTTTCCACCGACTTTTTTGATTATTTGAATGTGCTCGAGATCGGTGGATCCCTTCAACCGCAGAACAGCATCAACAGCGAGGTTGGCAAAATAGTCTTTATCCTGCGACAAGACTTTTGACGATAGTGTTGTGCGAGCAATGTTGAAAAGATCCCGACGAAACACCATAGGGTCCGAGCTGAACATGATATATCTATCAGCGATAGACTCGTTTGTGTGTCGATAGATTCAAACTCACAAATTATCCACAGTGGAACTCTCCAATGCCTTCAACGCTGCCAAGCTCGCAATTCGATACCCTTCAACGATGGTTTGGGGATGTATCTTCTGCGCGATCAACTTTTCGGCCTCCCTCAACAGCTCTGCTGCCAGCACACACACACTCGTCGTTCCATCACCAATTTCATCATCCTGAACCTTGGAGATGTTCACCAGAATTTTCGCGGCAGCGTTATCCAGCTGAATGGCTTTCAGGATCGTCGCACCATCGTTTGTTACGTTGATTTCGCCAGTCGACGCCGACTGGAGAATTTTATTCATTCCTTTGGGGCCGAGTGTGGATTTCACGAGGTCCCCAAGAGCAAGAGCACCAACAAACGAGGAGAGACGCGCATTTTCGGCTTTTTCTTCTGTCGCCTGCAAAGTTCTGGCTTCATATCACGGCGGTAAATACTTGGTGATGCTTCACACACCTGTCCTCCAAATATTTGCATTGACATCGTTGCTTCGTAACTCAAAAGTTAAGCAGAGAGTGAGAGTAAGAAGAAAAACGAAGACGCGTAGGGGAAAGTTGAATCAGGAAATAATATCCCACACCCTGCCTGCACTGCCACCAGGACCTGTAACGTGTTTCTTTTGATCGCGTAACGTTTCAATTTGTGCCAAAAGAAATCGTGAAATATAGCCAGAATTAAATATTAATAGGTATATTGAACCAGAGTCTTCTGTCTGCAGTTTCAATTCTGTAGCCATTCCGAGACGGATTCTCTTTTTTTCTGATGAAATATTCAAGAAATATTTCCGCAGGTGCAGCCACAATTGCACCAAATTCGGCCAAATCTGCTCTTTACCACTTACTTCCATCTAATACCGAATTCTCTTCCTTTTTCTTCGACTTTCATTAGTCGATACTCACCGTATTGATGTCGTTTCGAGCGCGGCGACCAGCGTCCCCTCCGCCAGGAGTACCCCACACGGCGCCGCAGCGATTTCCTCATTCTCGGCAGGACCACTTGGATGCGGATGCACGAAGAGAGGCGGCGTCAAAAGGATTTGTGCCCGGCAGAAGCAAGAGTCATGCACCGGGAGGATTGAACCTGACATCGGGGGAGTGGAAGCTGCTGGTTGCCATCGTCATCGTTGCTGCGGCTGTGCGATTATTTCGTCTATCGAGTCCCAATAGCGTAGTGTACGCGCCCTTCCTATTCTTTGGCCTTGTACTAATATCATACATAGCTTCGACGAGGTGCACTTCGGTAAATTTGCTAGCAGGTACATTAAGACGCAATATTTCGTGGATGTGCACCCACCGTTGGCGAAGCTGTTGATAACTCTGGCTGCATTTGTCTTTGGGTACGATGGACATTTTGACTTCAAGGATATTGGAAAGTGCGTACTGTCATGTTGGTCTGTACTGTGGGCTGACAAGTGAACAGAGTATATGATGATGTTCCCTACGTCGCAATGCGTCTCGTCCCCGCACTACTTGGTATCGCGACCGTTCCCCTCTCTTATCTTACGCTACGTGCCTTGGACTGTCGCGCAACAACAGCACTGCTTGCTTCCTTCTTCGTTACATTCGAAAACGGCATGATCACTCAATCAAGACATATCCTCCTCGACTCTCCCCTCATTTTCTTCACCGCGCTTACTATCTTCTTCTGGGCCGGATTTTGTAACGAGGACAAGCATAAGCCTTTCACCGACACGTGGTGGTCGTGGCTTACCTTGTCTGGGTTATCCCTTGGTGCAGTTGTCAGTTGTAAATGGGTTGGGCTCTTCACCATCGCCACAGTCGGGCTGAGTACGGTACAACAACTATGGTACCTCCTTGGGGATCTGAGAGTGTCACCGCGCTTGTTCATGAAACATTTCATTGCTCGCGCGCTTTGCCTCATCGTCATTCCAATTCTGTTCTACATGACCATGTTCCAGATTCATTTCATGCTTCTCGGAAGCTCTGGCGAGGGAGACGGTTTCATGAGTTCGGAATTCCAACACACACTTGGAGGTCGTGGCATGGCGGACACCTACGCAGATATTGCCATCGGCTCTACCGTGAGCATCCGACACGTCAACACACAGGGCGGCTATCTGCACTCACACCCACACAACTATCCTGGTGGTTCCAAACGTATGACCTGTTTTTTAGAATATAAATCCAAGTCTAACAGTGCGTGTTAGAGCAACAGATCACACTGTATCCCCACAGAGATTCCAACAATGAATGGAGGATAATCAATGCAAGCTTCGCCAACCACGAACCAGCCGACTGGTCCACCGAACCTCTCAGCCACATCTATCCAGGAGCCCGAATCCGACTACGCCACGTCTCCACGGAGAAAGCTCTCCATTCCCACGATATCCGTCCTCCCATTTCCGACGTCGACTTCCAGAATGAGGTTTCGGGCTACGGGATGCCCGGGTTTGAAGGGGATGGCAACGATGATTGGTTCGTTGAGATCGAGCATGGTGACCGCCGGGATAGAGACTCCAGCAAACGGCTCCGAACCCTCAGAACAACGTTCAGACTGCGGCATGCTCTGCAGGGATGCTACTTGTTCTCGCACAAGGTCAAGCTTCCGGAATGGGGATACGAACAGCAGGAAGTAACGTGTAACAAAAATGCTGTGAGGGCTAATTCGCTATGGTTTGTCGAGACTGCGACGCATCCCGCATGTAAGTAAAGCCTCCGAGATTCTGTGATGTGCCATTGATGGAACTTGTCAGTACCTGAGGACGCACCGAAAGTTAATTACAGATTACCTGGCTTCTTTGCCAAGTTCTTGGAACTGCAGCAAGTGATGTGGACGACGAATGCTGGACTGACAGACCGACATACTTTTGACTCTCGTCCGGACTCGTGGCCCCGGCTACGGCGTGGCATCGTGAGTTAGACTGCTTTGTATGATTCACCATCTAATCTTGTTGGATGCTAGAACTTCTGGGTCAAGGATCATCGTCAGATATACCTTATTGGTAATCCAATTATATGGTGGTTGAGCACTCTTTCTGTCGCTTCGTACATTTTCGTTCGGGGGTTCCTCATTCTCCGGGCAAAGCGAGGATACCAGGACTTTGCTAGCAGTAAGAATTCACCGTCCTCTCCTGAATTAATAGTTCTGATGCTCCGCTCCAGCCAAGGTTGTCAAATACGACTCGCTTTGTGGATTCCTGTTTCTAGGATGGTCTCTGCATTATTTCCCTTTCTTCTTAATGGGCCGGCAACTCTTCCTGCATCACTACTTCCCCGCCCTGTATTTCGCCATCTTACTGTTATGCGGAGTATTTGATCTCATCACATCGACATTACGCCCGAGAGTGCGGCTACAAATCGCCGCGGTCCTCATTGTCATCTCTATCTGGGCCTTTTTGCACTTCAGTCCGTTGGCATATGGAAATACATGGACGAAGGACGAATGCAAGAGCTCCAAGTGGCTTAAGACGTGGGATTTCTCATGCAATGACTTCTTGAATGATGTACAGTCTCCTCTATCGTCCTCTTCACGTTAACTAGCACTAAAACCCATCTAGTATTCCCAATACGACACAGTCGCAGCGCCAACACCACAGAAAACAAACATTCCGGTAGCGACGATCGGCGGTGAACCTGGCGGCAGGGCAGCTATCATTGTGGAAGACAACGCGCAGGAGGTGGAGGCCGCCAAGCCTGAGGAGCATACAACGGCCATAGGCGTGGGTAAGCCTGAGCCAGGACGAGATATCTTTGCTGGGGCGCCTGTGAAGGAGGTACCCAGTCAGCACCATAACCCTGTGCAGCAGGAAATGGAGATCTCAGAGGAGAAGGAGATTAGTTCAGTGGGGCAGCCTACCAAAGGGGAGGTGAAGACGCAGGTTCAGACAGAAGGAAAGGTTGTGGAGGAAAAAGCTGAGGAGAAACCGGTAGTCCAGGATAATGAACCACCGGCTCCTGAACCTGAACCGGTCGCTGTGGTGGAAAAACCAGCTGGACCCTTAGGTGAGGCCGAAGCTGAGGCGGACAAAATTGCGCACGAGTTATATCCTGAAGAGGCGGACTAAGTGCTAGTCCTGTGTATATGTTCTGCGAGTATTTTTGCCGGCACTTATTTAAAATATTCACCCATAAGCTTGATCATATCAGGAGTTCCTGATTCTCTCTCTATATATCAAAACTTCTCCGGCGTTTTTGGAGCTATAACTTATAATTGTTTTACTCTTTATAGATACGAGTGTATGGCTGCATAATCACGGTGAATCCTACTACTTTATGGTATCGTGCAATCGAGTGGCCGTGCACATCTCCTTCTAGCGCCTGTTCGACGCAAACGCTCAAGTGCTCAAGCCAAAGGGACGTCGCTTTATGCCAAATTGGTACAAGTATACGCATCGTGCCGATCAGGGCGCAGCAAGTCTGTACCCGAAAAAATCAAAGGCGGTACGCCAACCGTATGAAGATATTCATCCAGAAACTGTGTTGAAGGTACCTCTTCTGGCTTTGTGAGACCCAAATCTTGTTTGTGTAACTCAGTAAGTACTAAGTATTGACTTTGCTTTGCACAGTTAAAGCCAATGGATGTCGCTATCCGAGTCCAGAGCCTTCTATCAATGAGACCTGAATCTCAGCAGCTCGTTCATACTTTGAAGATGGTGTTCGATCATTTCATCTGTATCACAACGGATTGACGCTGAGCATATGTATTCGTTCATTTTCGACAGATTTTGTTGGACGTTACGCCCCGATGCAAGTATTCCTCTCTCATTTCCTCTCTCATTTACCATATACTTATCTTTCAGGGTTTATTGGATAGTAATAGCCTGTCTATCTCGATCGGCACCATTACGAGCCTGTGTTGGCCGCGCCAAGCGTTACACCATCGTCGCAGCAAAGCCGTCACCTTCGAGGATCAGGCCTCAGCGACGAATTGAACACTCCATCCCAAGGTCGATAATTTGATGGCCAAGCCGAACGAATATCATCCGTTACATAATGTCACGGTCTCACAAACGAGAGAATTCCATTCATCCCTCCTGCGTCCATGGCTTCCGTCAAGTTTGTTAACATTCATCTGAGCTACCGCAACACACAAGTACTCGCACTCTCCATCCCCATTGACGACATTAAGCGATTATCAATTCGCCCTCTTAAATGGCTCAAATATGTAGCCTTCACAGTATTTGGTGTCATTGGGCATCTCGCTCTGACGGCAGACGGTTCTGCTGTTGAAGACGAGAATATCACTTGGGAGTCAGAGGATCGTCTTTGTGAAGATTATTACTATATTCCTGATGGTACGACTTCCTTCTTCTTGAGGTTGCCGTTCCCTGATATTTGCCGCTTTCATAATGGTTTCAGGAGTACTACATCTTGTTGATTATCAGTGTTTGAATGCTCGAATCACATCCAGTGCAACAGAAGCATGCCTCCCGAGTTTTCGTAAATCGATAAGACGACGTGACGGAGATTGTTGTGTTTTCACTGGGAGTAAAGTGGCATACAGCGAGGCGATACACATACTTCCTGAAAGCAAAGGTGATGAGGTACATCCAGATTTATCATTTGCACGAGTCATTGGTTCACTATATCTTCGTCCAGTACATCCAGACAGTCCATCAAGATCGCCGTCACGCGTACTCTGGCCTTCCCCCTTCTATCCTGGAATTTGAAAGTCCTATCCTCGAATCCATCAACTGCGACGAGAATGGAATACTTGTGAGAAGCGATCTGCATTCTATGCATGCAGATGGCTCAGTGGCATTTCTGAAAGTACGTGAAATGATAAACTTTGGTCTGAAACTTTTCTGAAGCATACAGTTTAGACACCGAACATTGCTTTGAATCCGGAAGATATTCCCAGAGTCGAGGAAGGCGACATGCCACCCAGTCGTATCACACTCCAGTACATGAAACTGCCCCAGGGACGATATACGGTGCCGCAGTGCGATGCTCTCATAACTGGCATCGGCAATCCGCTCGTTTCCACCATCATTCTTGACTATGTCTATGGTGTTGCTGCGTTCAAACGCTGGGCCGGGGGTCCCGATGTTGAGACAATGATGCAGGAACGTTTTGAAGCGCTATATGAATCCATTCCTCCCCTTCTTCGCCCTTTTTCACCCGAATTCAACAACGACGATATATCTGATGTCGACCCCAACGATACTAGCGTTACAGGGAGCAAGCACCGGAGACATCACAGATGTCACACATCTGATTCAATGCTTCATGCGATGGACACTGTCCTCGCCCTGTCGATGTATATCAAGGGAAATACTTTTGAGTCTCTGGCTGCAGAACGTGAGAGGAGTATGAAGGAAGCAGAATTGAGAGCGCAAGAAGCTGGTTCGGCGAAAGTTAAGGAATGGTTGCAAGGGTGACTGCCACTCCCAACGAAAATTGCATTGAGAACGAAGTCAGTACAAACATTCTCTCTGCGAAAATGGATCGCCAAGTAGAAGTGAGTGCATAACATCTGACATCTGACATAGATCTCATGTTGTCAAGGTGGTCCCGGGGATCATGCCTCATGATCAACATCCATAATTCGTGAACCGATAGCCGAAACCAGTTCCTACCAAATGTCCTCTCACGCTTCCTCTATCTACACTATCATGTTCAGCGTTCCAGGTGTCGCACTTATCACAGGAGCCGGTCCGTCTACCTTTTTTTCTTACGGAGCCTGAACTCACCTCTTCATAGGTAGCGGTATCGGAAGAGCGACTGCCCTTGCATTTGCTCGAGCGGGTGCATCGGGGTTGCATCTGGCCGATGTGAACCGCGTTCGCCTGGACGAAACGAGGAAGGACGTCTCAGCGGAAGCTACAAACCCACAGTTCAAAGTCTACACGTCTGAAGCAGACCTGAGCAAGGAGGACCAGGTTGTCCGAATGGTTCAGGATGCTGCCAACAACTTCGGGAGAATCGATTACGCAGCCAACATCGCTGGGGTAAGCATATTCTCATGGCGCGGATCGGACTCGTGAGATATGTGATAGATATGCGAAAAAACACCCGCGTCGACAGCTGATACCTCTGTGGATACTTATGATCAAATTAACAACATCAACGCTAGGGGTGTCTTCCTCTGTATGCGTGAACAACTGAAGGTCATGCGAGACCAAGAGGCTGTGGCTCGCATCCCAGGAAGGCCAGGTGTGCGCGGCGCCATCGTAAACATGAGCAGCATGTATGGCTGTGTCGCCTCAGGCAGATTCACAAGCTACGTTACGTCCAAACACGCGGTGATAGGGTTGACCAAGGCTGCTGGTTCGTCCCCCTTCCAACACGATTTACTAACATGTACTAAACATCAGAAACAGCTATTAGTCACAGTGTTGACGGTATCCGCGTCAACGCGGTATGCCCTGGATTCATTGACACGCCAATGGTAGAGAGCGTAGGGGAACACTTTGATTTTCGCGCCGTGCTGGAGATGGCTGTCCCGATGAAGGTGGGCCAAGCTTCTTGTGGGACCTTCTGCGCATTAACGGTCCTTGTTAGCGATTTGGTGTGGCAGAAGAAATTGCCGATGTGATCATCTTCTTGTCGAGCGAGCGTGCAAGCTTTGTAACTGGACATTCACTCATTGCAGATGGAGGGACCTCGATTTTATGAAATTCGCTCCGGTCCGTATTCATGAGATCATAAAGGCGGACAATCCAAAGTGTTGCATGTTCCTACTAAGTACTACAGATATGCACCCGGGTAGTCTGATCCAGATTTCAAGCATTTCTGGTCTCAACTAAGCTTTCACCCGACGCTCTGCTTGAGTGCTCTAACACCAGTACCTATACTCAAGTCAAGGTCTTGAGGCAAGCCCACTCGACGTTTATTTAAGTCTCGCCCCAGCCATACCTGAAGACCAAGTCGTGTCGTATTCTGCTGCATGGAAAATTGCACCGGAATCTGTCGAGCAGGATTTTACCCCATATTCCACGCTATCTGGTTGCACAAGAATGGAGGATACAATTCATTGTAGAGAACTATCTCGCGTTTAGGGTAACATTGGCAACGACAAGGACGCAGAATCAACTGCAGACCGCCCAGCACGGGTGAGTCTGGTTAACACGATATACCCACCCATTGCTGCCGACTCAGTCGATGAAAATTTATTGTGGTTGGACGAGGAGGAGGCTACGATATCCATATCGGGAGCATGATACTCAATAAGAACTTGAAACTCTTGTTCAACTTTACCTTTGAACTCGGAATCTTCGGAGCTGGTAAACGCCCATATCAATACTCTAAGAGCTAATTGTCTGATTTTCTCAGATAAGGTGACATATGTCGATTTCGACTCGACGGACTCTATGCGTTCTAACTTCTCAACGCGTGATTTATGCCCCAAACACGCGGAAACTCTTGCTCCCTACAGGGCTATGAGCGATATGAGAATGGCATTATCTCTGTATTTTACGTATGCCAATATCGCCAAGAAGCCTGAGGAACAACGAAGCCTAGAGATTTTAAGAGCACAAGAAATAGGCTGGATGAAAAAGTACGTATGAAGGGTGCCAACATTGGCTTACCTGAGATGCGGAGATGATATTGTGTCTTGATAACTACAAGTAATATCACTGTTGCGGCTATGAAATGCAGAATTCAAGAGACTTGGAAAATTTTCCTCTGCGGCAAGGCCGGCAGGCGGGCCGGGGGGCCGACCTTCGTTCACCACAAGACCTTCACTCCTTCCTTCTTACTTTCCACCACCGCCACCATGACCGCCGGTCCCGACTCGGGGCTTCCTGCGGAGCTCATTGAAGCCGTTGTTTTAGAAATCTGGTACTCAGAGAACTCTTCACAAGATCGTATCACCTTCATGAAAAGTTGCCCTCGGATCAACAACCTCTGGAAAGAGGTCTTTGCACGAATTTCTTCCCGCGACATCTACGTTCCAACGGTAGCATACCTCATCTATCTCAGTACTATCATTCGCACCAATAGTTCTTCAATCTACTGCTCTGATCTCCCTCACTGCGCCCGTACGATCACCTGCCATGTCGACCTCACCGAAACTACCAACGACGCTGCCATGGAACCCTACTCAGTACTGGAAAGCTTGCCTAATCACTGTGGCTTTCGTAGGTGCTTTCCAAATATCGAGCAAATGAACTTCGAGGTCAACTACTGCATCCGAGGGAGATGGCACGAGTCCATACTCTGTCACCAACAGCTCATCCGGACTCGAATATCCGTAACACTCAACCAGGCGACGACACGGCTCAGTGTCCTACCCATCGATTGGAACGTCATTGCGGAGAATCCAGAAGCCGATAATGTCCGTGGCGTCACTGCTGATGTTCATTGGGACATCTTCCTGAGGGAGGCTACTCTGGCTGTCGCACCAGGAACACTGTGTTGTATCAGAAAGGATCCGTTCAAGGACACCGTGCTGAACTCGACATATGCGGGCGGTCTTCTGCATTTTCGAGGACAAGCTCTCCTTGTCGAAAGAATGGGTGATGTGAGACGCATCAATTATTACTTCCGGAAGGCTGCGCCAAAACCTTCGAGTGAGAGGCGTTTCGTTTTTTTTTCATTCATACTGATCATTTGTAACAAGGTTTGTGGCACCTCGTCGGTGATGTTTTCGACGATGCCCAGAGAGTAGTCATCCCTCCTGGCTCCGTCTATTCGTGTTGGAAGACTATTTTGGGCGAGGCATCTGAACAACGAAAACTTTGAGTTGCTTCCTATACCAGGTCAGCTGGAAAGGCATCCTTGTATGACGTGGCTAACAAGGCAGTTTTGTTTAGCCTTACTTCGATTACACCCTTGAATCCCTATGACTACTGAAGTTAGCTCTGCCGCAAGTTCACCGGCTTACAAGTATATTCGCCTGTGTAAAGTATCATCTTACCCCGCAATTACCTCTCTCCGTCTTCATGTTTCTCCTTCTCGATGATCCCGAGTTATATGTCTCTTGTCTGGCTGAACTCTACTTTCGGGTCCTTTTCATACACGCAAGAAAATGGCCTGCTTTCTTGTGAATTTGCCTCTATCGACTTTAATCTGTTTTTGTTTCCTCGAACTAGTACTTTAGACTCTCCAGTTTTCCGTAATGCGACAGGAATAATGTCCCCATCATTTGTATCAAGGTTTATGGGACGACATCTATGAACTATTCGGGGATGCCAAGGGAATGGTCGTCTCCTAGTTCCGTTGAGTCATGCTGGAACTATCTTGGGCGGGGCATCTGGACAACGGAAGCTCTGATTTACTTTCGTGACAATCGCTCTCTGTACCAGGTCAGCTGGAAAGTGCCAACGGGGTAGTTTCGATTGGCCATACTTCGATTACACCCTTGAATCCATATGAAGAGCTTCATTTCGCCCTGAAATCACCGCTCGCCTTCTTCATGTTTCTGCGTTTCGATGATTCCTAGTTTTATGGCTCTAGTCTGGCTGAATTCTACTTTCAGATCTTAATACACACAATGAGATGACATACCTTCTTGTGATTTTGTCCCCATTTTGTTTAGCCCTACTTCGAATGCGCCATTGAATCCCTATAATGTTTACTGAAGTTTGCTCTGCCGCAAGTTCATCGACTTACGAGTACTTTCGCCTGTGTGAAGCATCATTTTACCCCACAATTACCCCTCCCCTTCTTCATATTTTTTCTTCTCGATGATCCAGAGTTTTGTAGCGCTAGTCTGGCTGAACTTTACTTTCGGGTCTTCTTCATACACACAAAAAATGACCTACTTTCTTGTGAATTTGTCTCTATGGACTGTAATACGTTTCTGTCCGCTCGAACTGGTTCAGGTTTCCAAGCATTGATAACGCTACAAGATAATATCCCTCGGTATGCCATACTCATCAGTAGCACCTAGTTCGGCTTTCTTTGGTTGTCGTTACCGCTGTATAGAAGCTTTCGCTGGCACCCGTTTCGGTTGTTAGCGATTCTCTACTCCACTATAAAAATACCTGCTCTGCTCAATGCCGGAGCGACACGCCACGTCTTGACTGAGTCTGGCTGCTTTAGCTCAACCAGCTAGGAAGAAGGCTGAAATCACCTCAACTTGATTGGGTATCTTGCGAGTTGCGACGTGATAGGAAATCTGTTCGACACTGCTCACTCGGAAATGGTGTGGAGCTGAGCGGCCACATATGTCCGAGGCGAATATATACATTCTACTCGCTCTCCGTTGCTTCCATGGTTTATATGTAGCCTCAGGTAACAGTGAGAGCCTATCCCAGGCCCATCCGGATGATTCTAATTAAATCGAGTCCTTTCCGGCAATAGCCGATCCGTTTCACCACGTGCTCGCATAAATTGGGGAAACTCGAATCCGATCGCTCCTGAGTACTGACCACCACCATCGGAATTCCGTTCACAATCTTCCTTCTTTTCCCGAACAAATATCATGGGAATCCTCGACATCGTTCCGGTAAGTACTGTAGCTGGTCGATGCTGGCCATCGATGATAAAGACGACCGCAGGCTGGCGTTTTGACTGGCGATAATGTCCGCAAAGTCTTCGAGTACGCAAAGGAGAACAAGGTACGCCAGATAGCGTCTGATTTGACGCATATATGCTGAATTTTCGTGTAGTTCGCCATTCCTGTGAGTTTCCAGTAGCTGACGGCCAATATCTGTATTCATCACCGGTATCCACCATATAGGCTATTGTGAGTTGTCCGTCCAAATATGTTTCATAATACTCACATCCACGCATGTAGAATGTAACGTCGTCCTCGACTGCGAACGCCGTGCTCGAGGCCGCTAGGTAGGCCTAGCCACGACCGTATCCAACGGTGATTTGCTCATCGCTGCTATAGGGACATCAAATCGCCCATCATCATCCAGGTTTCCCAAGGCGGCAGTGCCTATTTCGCTGGCAAAGGCCTGGCCAACGACAAGCAGCAAGCTTCGATTGCTGGCGCAACAGCTGCTGCCCATCACGTTCGAACTGTAAGCAAGGCCTACGGCGTGTATGTTTATTTATCTAAACTTGTCAATTTCCATCCTAATACGTCGTCTTAGGCCGGTCATTCTTCACAGTGATCACTGCGCCCACAAACTCTTGCCCTGGTTCGACGGTATGCTCGAAGCCGATGAAGCCTATTTCAAGGAGCACCAGGAACCCCTGTTCTCCTCCCACATGCTCGACCTCTCCGAGGAACCAAAAGAGGAGAATATCGCGACTTGTGTCAAGTACTTCAAACGCATGGCGGCCATCGGCCTGTGGCTTGAGATGGAAATCGGTATCACCGGTGGTGAGGAAGATGGTGTCGACAACACAGGCGTCGACAATGCCAGCCTTTACACGCAGCCGGAGGATATTTTTGATGTTTACGCCGCCCTCAGTCAGATCTCCCCCAACTTCAGTATTGCCGCCGCCTTTGGTAATGTTCACGGTGTCTACAAGCCTGGAAACGTCCGCCTCCAGCCTGGACTGCTCGGACAGCATCAAGTATATGCGAGCAAGAAACTGGGCGGCAAAGCCGAGAAGCCTTTGTTCCTCGTTTTCCATGGTGGTTCTGGATCCACCAAGGAAGAAATCAAAACTGCTGTGGGCCACGGCGTTGTCAAGATGAACGTTGACACGGATACCCAGTTCGCTTATCTGGCCGGTATCCGGGACTTTGTCCAGAACAAGAAGGGATACCTCCAGACCCAGGTCGGTAATCCCGAAGGCGCTGACAAGCCCAACAAGAAGGTGCGTATATCTATCGATGATAATGTTTGTGCCGGGATATTAATTTGAACGCACAGTACTATGATCCCCGTGTGTGGGTGCGTGAGGGTGAGAAGACCCTTGTTCTGCGTGTCAAGGAAGCCTGTGAAGACCTCGGCAACGTTGGTGCGTAACCGGTCCTCGTCAGTCCCATAGTCTTGGCTCATCATCACACAGGTCGTCTTTGAGTGATAGCAAAATGAAAGGAAAATAGAAGCAAGTGTATTCGAGAATGTTATTAATTCGTCCTGTCAAGTATGCTCTTTGATTTAATGCAAGAACAATGTTCCACGGATGATTGTTGTGTTCGTCTGTTTCGTGGTGTATTGGTGCAAAGACTCCTCTGCTGTTTGGCGCGGATTGTTAATTCCAGTGGTGGGAAAGCATTCGGTTGGCGGAGCATGTTGGTGGATCAAGTGCTCGTCCTTCCTGTGAATCTGTTGTACTTGTCAAGGAAGTTCTGTTGACACTCACAATTGTGTTCGCATGGCCAAGTCTATTGGTTTGCCACGCCGGCGGGGTACCATTCATGACAAGCTCTATAACGTTACCTTTGATACAGCAAAAAGAAAGCAAAGGGCTCACAAAGTCCATCATAAGTGACGACACACCGATACTCGCAACGAGCAGCGTGCTGGCGAAGTCTAAAAACACGTTTTTCTGGACGCCGCTGGGCGTGTTTTGCCTTCGACATGCAGGCCCAAGATACGGCTAGAACACCAGAGATGACCGGCATGTGTATGTAGCGAACTGAAGGGTCCTTTGAGCGCAGCTTCCATGCGTGTGAGAGGTAGGGTGCTTCTTGTTGTTGGAGCTAACGGACAAAGGTTGTCTTGTGTGTCGTCAGAGGAAGCGGACATTGCACTAATCTGCGCGGGGCTATCTGTCATATTAATAGTCATTAAATGCAAATGATACAGGTATACGTTAATCAACATCATCAATACCACCAAATGATGCATGGCCCGGAGATGGAGCAGGGCTCGGCGAGAAGTCGAACGCAAATCCGCCAGCGCCGATTCGGAAAGACTGCGTTGAAGAAGCCGGTTGAGACTGTTGCTGCTGCTTTTGCCGTTTCTTATCAGCTCTCAGAGCCATCCGCTTTCGTTGAATCTTCGCAAAGGACGAGAGCGTGTTCAGGGCGTCGCTCACATGCCTCTTGCTCGGTCGGTCGGAGATCCTACGAGGGCACGTCAATTAGCGCTAGCGCAATCAGTGAGTAATATATTTCCCGACCTTGTCTGCATAGCCTCGCCCACATCATGCGCGCGCAAGAAGGGCATGAGTTCCGTCGCCGCCGCATAGATCTTGGACAAGACGGGTGCTCCACCCTTGATTACATTGGCGACCTCGATCCAGCCATCGAACCGCTCCCCTAGCGGCGGCCTCAGTTCCTCCCTGAGGTCCTCCAGATCAGGGTCGGTCGGATCCAGATCCAAGTGACCCAAAAAATCTGGATCCTCGCCCTCTTCGATCCCGGGTGCGGGGATGCCCATCATCATGGCGGCGAACGCGACAGCGTGGAGAGGCGCAGAGGAGGGAGTGATGACATCGTCTACCCATTGTTCAATCCTGTCGCTCCGCTGCTGCGAGGAAGAAGATAGCTTGAGTATCCGCTGCAGTTCGTCCTTGTGTACATTATCCTCGACGCGGCAGAAATTTGAACGGATGGCGGAACGGATTGCGCACACCAAGTCTATCATTTCTTTTTCAATTATTTGGAGGGTGCGTGTCCGAAATAAAGGGGACTCGGAGAGCATGAGGAGGGCAAGTTGGAGGACTGGAGCATCGCGTGGGCGGAGGAGCGACGAATAGGAATCGAGGAGATGGAGAATTGCTTGGGTATCGTTCTCGGCCGTATAGATTTCTAGGGCCGCGGCAAAAGTGTCAGAGCTGTACCCGGCGATTTGAGACAGGATGTCAAATAGTTCTTTTTGTGTCTCGACTGGGTTGTCGTTACCTAGTCCTTTGAGGATGATATACAGTTCTCGTGAAGGTGCAGTCTCAAATATGTTGTGTAGGCGCTGTTGGACGAATCTTCGTAGATACAGCCGTTGTCGGTCGATTTCTTGTGACCAGTGACTGGCGTGGAGACGACAAGAGCACTGGACGCTGTTAGTATTGAGTTCGCTTTCTGATTTATTGCCTTCATCGTCGCCGTTGTTGTAATCTTCCCACTCTTCATCTTCGTCGTCTTCCTCTAAGGCCGAAATGGTAGAAACGTAATCCTTTGCTAGCATGGCTCAACGTACCGTATGCGCCGCCCTGGAGCAGCCGCACCAATGACTTCCACCCCATCTCTTCTTCGATATCCAACAACATTTCGGGTATTTGTTTTCTGGCTTGACGCCCGCCGGAAGCGGAGAACGACACGAACAGTTCCCTCCACATCCACAGAAGTACCGTGCTGATATTATGCGGTCCGTGGAACAAGAAATGTTTCACAGTTTTGCCGTTCGTCCGTTTGAGGCATATGTCGACTTCATATGTCTTGATGGAGCACTGGCATCTGTTCGGACGTGTCAAGCAACTACCATGTAGCACAGACAACACGTACCCTCCAACCCTGGAGCCGTCATCGAGCCTCTCCAGTACGTCAGCGATAAACAGCAGACATTGGTGAGCCTGACGAAAGTGGACACAGTAGTCGTAGATGACGACCCATATGATAGAAAGCCACACCGAAATACTGTCAATAATCTCGGTAAGCAGCTCGTCGCGGTTCGACCTGTCCTTCACGAAGGAACACTTGGCATCGCGTGTGAGGTCGGCGAGCAGGCCATTGATCTCTTTCTTCTTGCCCTGCAGATCCAAAAGTGGAATCAAGGAGTGCCGTTTCCGAAACCTCGAGGCATAGCACACGACTGGATATAATTGAGGCAATTTCAGCTCCGTAGGGCACCATAAACGTACCTCGCCTGGCCTTCCTCCTGGGTGCAGAGTCGAGAATGTACTTGAGATTTGCTTCGACAAGTTTTCTTTGAGACTCTGGTGGTAATGAATCGTAGATTTGGATAAGCCTGTAGGCAGTAAGCTACATAATAAAACGGATGGCAGCAGCAGCATACCTGGAGCTGGGTAGCGTGGCAGGCATGTACAGTGAGTGTAATAAAAATGAACTCGAAAGGGAGTGACGGCATACCTTATGTCCAATTTAAGAAATAAATTATTATTTTATCACGTGATCGTTACGCGGGGGAAGGAACTTTTATGTTTCCTTCCTTTTCCAAGGCTTTGTATTCTACATCTTGTTCTGTTTTTGTCAAGTTTCTTCCACCCCTTGCCCTGGTAACCAGATTCTCCAAGTTCCTTGTGCTGTTCGGGAATTCTGCTGCCATTATTGAGGCAAGGAACCTAGAGATATGCGGAAATCAACAAGATATCAAAGCACCGGATCAGGCGGTTGTTTCGTTCCCAGATATGGCCTCAGGATGCCTCGAGGCTGACTGCCATTCGTGGTTGCCGACCTCGTTGCCTTCTGGAGGCGTCATCCTGTCTTGGACACGAGGGAAACGCGCGTAGCTCAACTGCTCGCCTAAAGACCGGACCTTTGTTGTGCGGTCGATCCTGAATCCTTTGTTCCCATCTCGTCTTAACCCTCCTGGACCGATTGTTTTCTTTGACTTGTGCAATGTCCAACCAGTCGCCTCAGCGTCCTCGTAAATCACAAATTCACCCAGCTTCTCAAGGTATGTCTCGTGCTATTCTTTCATTTATTAACGTGAAAAATCGGTTTCAAATCGATCCATCTGCGCCCTACTGCTATGTAATAATTGGGCGCCACGCCTTCCTTTCATTCGAATCTGATTCTCTGTCTTCGTCGCTACTCTATTAATCGGATGCTAACCATCATCATACATAGGTCAAATGCCGCCTCGGGAAAAGTCACCGTCGCCCTCTTCGTTTCGCACGCGAACGATCAAGGCGCAGTCTGTACCATCGGCTTCACAGATATTCGTCTCTTCTCACCAACCCGCCCAACCGAGTCCGACAGCGCCCACTAATTCTAGGCGATCACCCCCAAACTCTCAGGTACAGAGACTCCTACCTACGCCACCACATCCTAGTCCCCCTGAAACCGCTGAGCACCGCATGAGTCCTCAACTTTCCCAACCACCACATCCCCAGCCCAACGTCAATACCCACTATCCCCGCCCCATCAACCGCGTCCCCCCTCAGCAGTTTCTCTCAAAGTTCCAAAATGAAGAGAATTGGCAAATGACTGAGGAGCTCTTGGCCGAAATCGAGCGCGCTGATTTGCAGCAGTCGCAGAATATTGCCCAGCCTCCGAATTCTTATCCCATGGGTTACGGACAGGCAGATTCACCCTCTCGAGATCCTGCTGTTGAGCGCGTTCGGGCAACGGAGAAATCCAGTCCCAAGGACGTCGATGGTCGTAGGCAACAGGCTCTGAGAGAAAGTCCAAAGGTTCGTGATCGCCAGCCGTCATCTCCTTCAGCACAGATCCAAGCCCCAGAGCTACGTCAGTCTCCCGCTTACCATACACCAATGGGGAGCCCCGGTGAACACCCGTCTGCCTTGCAGAACTATGCCCAATATCAATACGATGCGTCACCGATACCTAAACGAATATCGGCCCCCAGCGGCGCTGATGGCCGACCTGCATTATCCCTTTCTACGCAAACGCCTCCCTTGCAGGCAATCCACACTCGTAGCCCTGACCGATCCCTCCCAGTGCAGGAGGAGCCCGAGGACGAGCTCACTCACCTACAATCGAACAATGGGGATACCAGGGATCGCGAGATATGGGCGGGTACTGAAGTCGAGCATCACCAGACGTCCCCCGCTCCGTCTTCCGACCTCCATCCAGACGGAAACTCCTCTCGGTACGATCCCAATCGCTCATTTGATGGGAGAAGCAGCCGTGCCGGTCATCGCGACGACGATGACGAAACCCTCATCGAGCCAGATCAGCGAGATGAGGAAGACGGCCAATACACTCCTCGATCTCCCTCTTCCGGCCTACCTGCCGACATCGCCCAGGACCGATATCAGCAGGGCCAGTTTGCCAAACCCGGCCGGGGGAGGTCGCGTAATGGGGTGACAGACCAACTGGGCCTGAGAGGATTCGACCAAGCATTATTCGAGCCGCATAGTGTCCCTCGCGACATCCCACCCCAGTATGTCGAACCCAGGAAACGGGTGGAGCAGCAGTTTTCCGATCCACGCACTCGGGCTTTCACGCCACAGATACACTCTGACGACTTCTCTAGTCTGTTGGATCATCCGACATCAGCGTATATACAAGCGTATCTGGCACGCTCGCCACGTCCGGATGCACCTATCCCACCTACTCCTCATAGCCAAACCTCGCCGCCTTCTCCTTCGCCGCTAATTTCTGGCGGATACGATGCCAAAGATCTCCCCCCATTCAGCCCCGTCGCTCCAGCGGGGTCTCCATACCCATATCCATTCTCTCATGTACGACGATCACAGACGTATTCTGGGCATTCTAGTCGCGCTCAGATGCCAGCAAACTACGATCTAAATCACCCATCCGTTATTCAAGAACAGTTCGCTAAACAATGGTCTATGTACGCTCAGAACAACAATCACGGTCATATCACCGATTCTACTTTATCTCCGTCATCCACCCCTTTCCCCGCGCCGTCTTTTAACCCTTGGGCGTACTGGCACACTCAGAGAGTCTTGGGAGGACGGTATCCAGATCCGATAAGCATTAGATCGAGTCCTAGCCATGAACCTGTTCCACTCCCACGGCCTGCAAACATAGGCTTAAAGAAGAAACGCAACTCTGCTGATTTACGTACACAAGCTACCGGGAGAAAGCCTCCTCCTCGTGTGGATAGTACTCAGCCCCGAGATACGAGTCCTGAACCGTCTACATCTGGCGAAGAAACAGCCGGGGAGGAGACCCATTTCGCCGTCGTAGAGGAAGGAGCCTGGGTGAACGGAGGTCATATCGACGATGACAATGATGACTGGGTGGACGAGGACGAAGATCAAGACGATGAGGATTTGTTAGAACTAGAATATCATCCTTCCTTTATCAGCAGTGTCGAAAAACGACGTCGTCGATGGGAGACGCGCTGGGACGCGCTCGCTCAAGCAGTAAGTTTTCCTCTACTCGACGAGATAGGCAATTCTGACCCTGTCATCTGGCAGTTCCAGGCTGCTGATCGCCAGACTGACGCTACAATGGTCTTAATGGCAGCTCCGTCCCATTCGAACAAACTGCACATGATGACATCGCGTTCGATCAGGAGGCAATCGTCGACTTTAGCTCGGTCGCCCATGATGCAAGCCATGAGGTCGGGATTCCGGCAATTGGCGATTCAGCGCCGGAAGAGCCGCTCGCATAGGTCCTCATTGGCGGATCGGTTCTTGACACCGTCGAGTATGTCTGGAAGCGGATCTGAGAGCGAGTCGAGGGAGGAGGATTTGAAGCGGGCTTTGGGCGCTGCATTGCAGAGTCTGAATACGTTGGGAGGGATTTACGAGCAGCGGGAAGCGAGATGGGTAGAGGAGATGCATCGTATCAGCGAGGACCGCGAGCGAGTCGAGCTTTTACTCCGGCAGGTCTTGGGGGAAAACAAAGTATCGACTTCGAACGCCGTCGGTCATGCGATTTAGAAAACCTTTATTAAAAAACCATGCTGAACTCACCTCCATTGTACACATATGCATAGGAAACATGTTTTAAAATTACATTTTGTACGTGCTAGCACAGTCATCGTATGCATGTTACACTAAGAGACAATTTCAGGAATAATAGATTTGATATGGGCAATAGCGAAATGTGTTCAGTAGCTGAATTATACGTGCAACCGAAAACGTACCAAGGTCGTAACATTCCTTTTCTCAAACCATCTCCAATCTACTAGTAGGGTGAAATACCTGTCAGCTCAATGGGAGTGTTCGATTAGTGTCTGATAGTAGGAACACGACTTCCTATGCACTGTTTTACGGCTGAACAAATCAGCTGCACCTGCTAGCGCAGTTATCAGCCTATCACAATCCTGGACGACTTGAAATTGATTTTGAGCTGGAGTGATGATGGCGATTCGGTTATCAACCCGGTTCTACGTAGTTAAGATATGTAGATAGATAGGTAACCGGACAAGGTCCCAAAAAGGAACACCCGGGTTCTGTTCCCCCACTCAACGCATCCGAGTCGCTGACTACACATCTCCATACCGCTGTGATACTCTCGAGTCTTAGTTGTCAGCCAAGGACGTCTCACGGAATCAAAGTGTCGTAGGGACAAGCGAAAACATTCTAGCAATGGATTATGTATGGTACTACACCATATACACCAGATATAATCCTCGACGCGTTCACATATCTCCTTCGCAAAGCGCAGCAGTACAATGACTAAACGATGTTATATACACTGGAACGCTACCAAATTTCGAAAACGAAAAGGGCACATTTCAAGGCGGAGTAATGCTTAATCATAGAATACCAATGCTCTGATCTCAATGGATTGTCTGAAGGGTGTTCCTTTCGGGGTAATAGGATCAGCAAGGGCTGTATGGGGCATGTATAGTGTTACACTTCCATCTTGAACAGATTCATTACTACGAAGTTGGAACCAGGTATGTCAATAAGACGTCAGAAAAAGTGAGAAAGGCAGAATACAAACCGTTTAATGAGAATGAACTCGTCAGGTCGCATATCCTTGAAGTAGCCCCACCTCTGAGTGTTTGCTGTATTTAATGTCGTACACCCTTCTTTTCCCGTCAGAGGAAATCAAATCGATCGGCACGACGTCATTCCCTTAGTCGACGCTAGAGAAATGACACAGCGCTAGAGGCCAGTTGGTCGCTGGGTTCTCAATAGGGTAGAACGCGCAAGCCTCGGAATGCTATGCGCGCCATCCAGGAGACCTAAACATTGAAAACGGGGAACCGTGGACCGTGGGAGTATGCTACTATGTACGCAAGCTACCACCAGTGACCAAACCCCCTTTGGCAAAACCTTTCACCAATTTCTGACCCCAGCGTCTATACCTCAGGCAACAAGGGTCGAGTCTGAAAATCTTCTGGGAGTACGTAGCCTACTCCGAATCCAGCATATACAGGCTAGGTGGTAGTCAAGCGGTAGTTGGTGCTTTTCTTGGTGGCGGTGCATTTTGGCTAAATCCGAAGTTGATCCGAACATACGTAATTTGAACGGCGTTGACTGTCCGTTCCGTCTTTTTCATACCGCCATGACTGGAACAAGCCTGGTAGGTGCTACTGCTCCATTCTACTGCAACAATTATGAACGCGTAGAGAACAATCTGAGCGGAATAGAATATTCGGAAGTGTGTCCAAAGTGTGTCGTTCATTC
The DNA here is from genome assembly GCA_030435615.1 of Armillaria luteobubalina. Taxonomy (NCBI): domain Eukaryota; kingdom Fungi; phylum Basidiomycota; class Agaricomycetes; order Agaricales; family Physalacriaceae; genus Armillaria; species Armillaria luteobubalina. The sequence goes on along the minus strand of JAUEPU010000028.1, from coordinate 795,501 downwards.
TCTATATTTCGGACATGCTAGACTGTCCTATGGATTGACTTCTAGAGGACCTTTGGCAGTAACGACATGAAAGTTAAACCACCAAAAGTGTTCCTGGTAGTCAAGCCTAAGTTACTGTGATGAAACTTGGATTTCGAAACACAGGTGCCGCTTAGGTTCGGACAACATCTGGTCTGATATGAATTTCTCGCAATCCCCACGTTTCCTCTCTGAGTCTATGTGATCATGGCACGTCTGAAAACTCCTTGATTCACCTGTTGGCCTCGTTCTTGTCCTGTCTTTCTGCCTGTTCTGTTCGACACAACGCGAAACAATGATAATAATATCACCTGGGACTTCAGAGTAAAAAATGCTTGAGATCTATAACGGTGCCGCGCATAAAAGTCTCTGTTCCGCTGTAACAAGCTTTTGAGGTTTCCTTGACTTGCTTGCTCACCGACTATACTGGCATCTTCTGGCTTGCGACTGTAGACCATTCCTTGCACCTTGGGTCGATAAACCGAACCACTAGCTGGCAATTCGAAGAGCCTTCTAATAAACCTTTCAACTAAACCACGTAGCCCAGTCACTCCCTTCCCCTGTCGCAACAAGCGCAATCTCCCTCGCGACGACCCGATCCGCCTGCTCACTCGGGTGGAGTTCATCCTGCCACAAAAAACTATCCTTATCCGTGCCCTCAGCAACGGTGCACGCTAGCGTTCCATCCTCCTCGTATGCACACGAACTAACCGGCACAGTGACATTCAGCGGGGCAGTCCCATTCAAGTAGGCTCCAGGGTTCTGGTACATATCCTGGAAGAGCCCGTGCGAGTCGAATAATCCAATGTGGGCATCGGGGAGCTCGCCGCTTCCTGCAAGGGCTTGGAGTTCCATTCGAACGAGGGCGTTACCTGATAGGACGAGCTGGCGCATGAATACACCCCATTCGGTGGCGTTATGCGGATAGGTAGGAAATTTGGTTTGGGTACCAATTGGAGGAGTAGAGGACCGTCAAGTCAAGAGGGATCATCTGTGTCAAATGAGTGAAGTATGATCACCGACGATCCATGCCTACTTACGTTTTGCACCATGAAATATCTTGCCCCGTCCGCATAGAGCACCCTGACCCAATCCACTATACATCCCACTACATCCACAACCGACCCGGCGTTGCTCCCTGTGAATATTGAGTCCACCCCGAGGTCGTTTGTGCCTATCCACTCCGTGTAGAGTGTCTCCTCCGGGTCGAGCACTACCGAACCGTTGTGCGTCTCGAGAAAGTACAGAGGGAGCTCGTACTCCATGATGGAAGCCCATGGCATTGGAGTGATCACGTTGGAGCACGTCGCGCCAGAGCGGGCGTAGGGATACAGGGAGAGGTTGGCATAGGATGCAGCATAGACGGGCCAGGCGGTTCCGCCGTCGCCAGTTAGGACTGTGTCAGTGTAGCTGTCTCCGAAGGTGACAAGCGATTTGAAAGGAGCCGACGCGAGTATGGGAATGGTGAGGTGGAAGAGCACGGGGAAGAGGGCGAGGAGGTACATTTTTGGCTGGAGTGCTGGGATTCATGATGAGCATTTTATATGTGCAAGTTTCTCCGTGATCACTAAATAGTTTCTCGTGTTTTTGCCTTGGCAAATCTAGAAAAACTTACGCGAGTATGGCACTCTTGGCAGCCTCAGATTCCATGTGGGACAGACATAATTGACGTGGAAAGAAAGCCCCGCATCTTTCCAATAGAACATGCTATTATATCATATAGCAATTATTGCAGAACGGTCCTGACAATAGGCGTCGCTACCGGGGATTTCCACTGCCAGCTCGAAACCATCAGCCTGTGCACAGCCTATTTATCGTGATTAGCAAGCACACGACTGGTGCTGAATGACATTGCACAAGGTGCGACATCTGCAACAGGAGAATAGTCAGCACACCAAACACTCCAGTGAACGCAAGGGCCTTATACTGGGATCGGGACATGACTGAACAATCTATCTTCGATTAACATCTGGGAGTGCATATCAACTTCAGAGCTTATCTTTCTGGTCAAAGTCCAGCTGGCTCGGAACCTCATGATTATCCAGAAAATAACCACTTACACCTGTCCGACCTATTGGACGCTATTACCTCCATAAAGACCTCCGACTCGCCCGGTTCTGGTGAAAGTCCGGTCGCCACGAAACCCCCTGATCATCTATGCCAAACCACCATGTACTCTTCGATGAGACTTGACGTTCGAAACGCAAATGCCGCTTTCGCACAAGATCCACTACAGTGACACCCCGCTCTCGAATCTCTTGCAATTCCTCCCACATTGCCTGTCTGAGCTCTGCAACGGTCTGCATGCCCATGGCATGCTTAACCACATCGCGGAAGAGAATGGGAATTTGTCCATTCATGAAAGACAAAGAGAGGCGCTGTTCTTCGAAGAGGTGGTAAATGATGGCCGACAAGGCTCCCAAGATTTTGGCCTTCACGTGGCGATACCAGTCCGGCGAATAAAACAATAAAGAGTCCCGATCGACATCGCGTAGACCCGCGCCGACGATTTTGAGGCCATCCAAAGTCAGCCGCACGGTATTGGCATCAACATTACTTGGAGAAACGCCCCGCGATTCAATGTCGTACAGCGCGTCTATGAGGGCCACAGCTAGGATCTCTTTCTCATATACAGTCCACTCGCCATAATGAAAGAGTCCAGAGTGGGACCCCACAAGCGGCACCAGAAAACCGTCTAGGACGACTACACGTTGTGCAATAGGATCATCTGGGAAAACATTCCAGTGTGTGGCACGGACTAGGCCATGCAGAGGCAGCACATAAGGCGAATCTTGCAGACGACGAGTAAGGTAATACTCTTCGTCGATTCGACGACCCCGATCAAACATGCGCCTATCTATTCGTGTTTTGCAAAGAAAGGAATCTTCTCCAATTTTGCAAATTCGTGGGTGGGGCCGCACGCGATCATAATCGAGATCGGTAAGGTTGTAGATGGGAAGAGTACTTTCTTCGTCAAGGGACACAAAATCGTAATAAGGCTTTGGCAACTCTTCCGGTGACAAGTCGTAGCAAGGTGTAAAAGTGGCATCATCATCGACCACGTGTATCGTTTGCCACCCTTCAGAACGAATTTTGGGAACCATTTCTTTGGTCAGGTGGAACCAAGGCCTTGCTCGGCCTCTCAGGCAGACCCACTTGTGATCATCTTTCGAAAAGACAAAGGTGTATGTATTGAAACGCTTGCATGGCAGCCCATTTGCGATAGGTGGCAGCACCTGATATGAACGAACGGAGCCGATCCACTCGACCCTATTGCTATAGTAGTCGTCATCTTCGAATTACCGTCAGGAAAAACATCGATAGTGTTCTTATCCTGGAAACTCAATATCTGAATCTTCGTCCATGTCGTGTTGATCTTGGTGGTTCGGGAATGCGTTGCTTTGGTGCTGGCTCAGTCACGCGGTGTCGGCCCGGAACCACTAGTTTGCCGTTCCTACTAGCGGTCGTCGGTCGACGACTATGATACCTTTTTTCAGTACTTTCATGCAGTTTTCTTTGCACATTGTTCCGAATACGACGGTATCCGAAATTTATGTCTATACAGTGGTACAATCTACAACAAATGTGAATACAACAGTCCATAGCAAGTCAGTTCATAGAAGCGAGCATAGCAAATCATAATTCAACCCGATGAACGAGCACGTCTAAGAGAATCCTTCTCCACTGGCAACCCCCTCTCCAAATCCGAAGTAGCAGGCGGGTTTCGGTTCAGGCCCAGCCCCAATAACGTTCTTAGCCGACTACTGTCCTTCACCTCAGTCTCCGTCACCTCCTCGACCACCTTGTCCTTGCGAATATCCGGAGTCCCCCTTGCAGAAGCCTCCGGTACATGGTCATACCGCTCACTCCGCGGCCTCCTACTCGCCTGGCTACTCGTACCCCGCTCCCTCGCCCTCCCCCGTTGCTCCTCCTCCTGCACTCCCACCTGCCCCGTGGGTTTCAATACCCATTGCGTGCCATAGCTCTGAAGAGTCTTCACGATCAGCACAAGGTATACCATGCCGACCAGGAAGACTGCTGTGATTGCAATTCGTGGACCTAGAGCACCGGTGGGACTTAGTCCCTCGCGCTGATCTGGGTCGACATACGATCCCGTGCGCCATACGAAGGATAGTATAGATATGACGAAATAGACCATGGACCTATATCAATGAGGTGATCAGTACGATGAGTCATTCGAGTCAGCCACGAGACGAACCAGGACAGCCACACGGCTGGCATTGCTAGCATAACCCAAACGTTCCACCAAATTACGGTGTTAGTCTTACGAGCCTCCTACAAATCATTCAGTGATCGTTCCATTGACCCGGCTTCCTTTTTTTACTTACCTCTGCCCATCGCGAGGCACGATACATAGTCCTCATAGTTCCAAATCTATGCGAGTAATGAGCGGCTTGACAAGATGAAAACGTATGAAACCCTTACCTGACGATGTACATACATCCATAAGACACGCTCATTAAAGCGCATACTAATGACAACAACGCCGCCGTTCGGGTGATAGGGTCGGAGGCAGCGTTCGGGATCTGAAACATGGTTAAAATAGCTCTGATATCGTGAGCGATGCATTCACGGAAGAGTAAGCAAAGGACACGTACGTTAACAATAAAGCAGAAACGACATTGAGAGTTTTCCACTCTCTCAGAAGGGTATCGATAAAGGCCTCCCACGAATGCTTGAACCGTACAAGCGCCGGTGAGACGTATGGTGCGGCCCAATCCTCTGGGAGAATATCCAGGTCAGAAAATAGCGCCGCAGTGCCGACGTGTCCGGATACTCCAGCGGCCGACGTACGATACGCGTTCGATGTAACATTCACATGGGAGGACAGAGGTATAGTATATCCTGGACGGGAGCAAGCATCGATCATGCGCTGCACATCAGGCCGACTAACTTCGGCGTCCTCGAAAATCCGTGCGACTCTAGAGAAATAAAGAGCAGGCAGCCGCAAGAGCGCATATAAATAGAATAATCGTGGTAACGTCTCGGTGACAAAAGTGGTTACGCTTTCAGCGTGCTGCTTGATCTGGCCACAATCATGATCCGTTCCAGTCTCCGGGTCATCCGAGTCGCTAGGTTGGCTAACGCAGAAGCAGGGTATGCCTGGTAAACGGAAATGGGACTTTGCACGGAAAGGATCGACGGGGATGAACGGTTCCTCTGATTGATTATTGTGAGAGCGATGACGACCTTGAGACCATTGTTGAAATATACGAAGAGGAGACACTGCACGGGATGGAGAACGGGAACGTGATTCAGCAGTTTCTCCTCTCAGCTGTTCAGTACGCTGTGCTGGGAGAGTAGGGTCGCTTCCCCTGTTTCTTCGAGAAAATGCTAGAATTGATATAAGCTTGCGGTTGAAGAGGAGGAAATGAATGATCCATACCGTTTCTAACGCTGTGCAAGGCAGGTAAGGAGATACGGTCGGAATCTAACGAGAGCTCGATTCCTTGGTGTGTCGAGGCCTACTGAACCGTCCGAGGCATTCGAACGAGTGACTAGATGGCTACTCTGTCGAGGACTATTCCATGTAGACTGCATGAGATCTATATCCCCTGCACTTCTCACTGAGGGAAGAGAACCAGACGCTTCGAAACTACGCCTAAAACCTCGGCTGGCGCCTGGATTTGGGGATCGATTCCTGTTCAAGTTGGGACTGTTGGGAGGTGGAAGTGCAGACAGCTTATCAGACGACGTCAGCTTGGAGTAAGACGTAGCAAAAGAGTCTGCGCCGTCCATAAGATAAGACGTCGAATCGAATTCAGTATTTACTTACCTGTCGTGGACTCGGAGGGTTTGATTTCAGATCCTGAAAAGCTTCATTAAGAGACCTGAGCATTAATATTGAAATAGGTTGTACCTCCGTCATTCGCCTCCACTGGATGTAGGGGATATTGTTAAATAGAAAAGCTAATATAATAATTCAAAGGCGACACTTGCCAGCAGAATGAAAAGTGTCGTCAGCGACGGATTCTAAGAGGTTGTCTTCAGAAGGTGCGATAAACGTAACAAGCATGAAGTTACCGTCAGCAGCGCGCGCTTAAAAAGAGAACAAGGACGCTGTGAGCTATGTGCATACGAAAAAAGTAGCTGTGATGACATACGAGGCGTGACTTCTGAAGCTGCGCGCGATCTCGGAAAGGGAATCCGTTGTTGATCCATTTATACCGCAGTTCTGACCAGGAATGGGGCAGGATGACGCTAATGCAAAACTAGCGGTTAGAACGACAGTTTTGACTCAGGATTGCAGTTAGTTATAAAGGAAAGGACATACAACCCAACGGCTATGCCATCCAAATGTGATATAACACGTCGAAGTAACCTGTACAGCTCCACGTTCCGCGGCAACAAGGAAAGATGTGAACAAACTGATTCCGTCAAGGTGACGCTTCTACGCCCCAGTCACGGTCATGTGATGCGTTACGGTCTATGGTATTTCTCGGACAATCCCGGTTTTGTATTTCTTCCGCGGACTTGAGCGTGGATTAATTAACTAAATGCGCGGTGAGTCTGTGGACAATCATTTTATTAACTTGATACCAATGCATACCGTTCCTTGGCACAGATTTCTGTATCTGGAATTGCACGTTATATCTGCACGTTTACTGGACAGAATCAAGCGTTATTTTCATGGCACTGCCCACTTTATCACTTACAGGACCGAATACCACTGCGCCACTAGATGTGTACTCTGACCAGCATCTCAGTCAAAATGACCCAATGATCGCTGTTGATCCTCCTTCTCCTCTGGATAGTTGATCCTAACTCGGAAATGAAGAAGCAGCTAGAAGAACTACAGCGCACCGTTACTTTGATCTTCTGGTATAAAGCAATAGAACAGGAAACAGGCGCATTGCCATTCTTCAGCTTTTGCTCCGGCGACTGTGAAATACCCTGTGCACCTTGACGCTTTCACTGGACACTGATAGCGCCCTTCTATTCATATGCCTACCTCTAGTCGATTCATTTGCTGCACATGATTCCCACTTTCCCGCTCTTCAGCTTTCACGGCTCCCAGCTCGAGGAGCGATTTGGCCTTGTCCTACCATCCGACCCTTAGTCTCACAAATGGGAACAGCATGTCAGTCCCGGTCGTCCGGACCCATCAGAGATTACCCCACGTATTCGTACTAGAGGCCTTCAGCAATGACGAATGCGTCAGTCTGAACGAGGATGTCGCTCCATAGCCGCATCAGAGCCGTTGTCTGTTGGAGCAGTGGACATCGTGTCTGCTCTCTCACGGAAACGTCCTGCCTCAGGTGCTAATACAGCTATGCCATCCTCAAAACAGTTCATCGCAAAACCACACTATGCCCAAATACCGACTCCTTCAATACCAGTGGGATACCCCAACAGCGCCGATCTACATCCACTACCATTCGATCTCAGCTCCCTACAGCCCTCCCTACATCCCATCCCTTATTCGAGTAGTCGTTGAGCATCCCAACGACGAAGTCTCCATGGATGCTCTCGCAAAAGGCAGCCTTTGCTTGGGAGCCGCTACCTGGAGAGTAAGGTCTGCGGGCATCGGGCGGCGTGAAAGCTCAGGTAAGCAGGTGAGGAAGAGTTTGAGGCAAGGGGAGATGAAGAAGCAAGGATACGGGAGGGAGTTAGTAAGGAGTGCAGAACGGGAGGCTACCGACTGAGTGGCGAAGGCCCATATGGTGTCCTCCACCCGCGTATCATGACGGCGGCATGGGCGGGCATTATGGGAGCCTGACCATTGCCAGCGGCGAACCTATTAAGGACTCATTGTAGGCGGAATAGCCTCACATGCTGGATCAAAGGTGCTATACACAAGTAAAGGGGCATCGAGTATGTGTAAATTACAGGCGGTATACGAGTAAAATCTACGAATATTTACGTTGAAAGAGAGTACCAAATCCATCCGAGAAAAAATAGTCCCAACAGCGACACAACCCTCACGGCGTCTTCCTCTTCTTCGAGGATCCTTCCGACTCTGTGCTCCTAATCTTGCGCTTCAGCTGCTTAGCAGGACTTGCCGGGATGTACCCCCGTTCGACTGTTGTAAACTGATTATCGCCGTATTTACTTCCACCGGGTGAACCATCCAATGTAGCTAAGCTACTGTTGCGAGAGGGCCTTGGAGTAGAAGGAGCCTCAGTGGCAGGTGGCGTGGGCACAGTGACAGATGGTCTGCCAGCAATCTTGGAAAGGAGAGCGCGGTACCCAGCCTGCACATCGGAGTAGTACCTAGAAGATATCAAGTACGACACCCTTTCAAGGAAAACCAACGACATACTCTGCTTTTTTCGTGTATACACGAAGAAGTACCTCTCCGAAAACTGACGGCACGAGACTCGAATAGTCGCCCGGTTGTGCGATAGCACATGCTAGACGATGGCCCAGTCAGATCAGATAAAGCAGATAGGAGGACGCGTACTATCAGGTCGAGCCTTGGAGTAGAACTTGACGTGACGCAAAGGGTTTTCATCAAGCAGACCGTAGTGCATGGGGGCAAAGGATACAATGACATCATCCGGAGTAAGCCCAGAAGGCGAATCACTGTGTGCTTCCCTAACGATCTTGGCAGGCGTCACCTCCGCTTCGAAGAACTTGTGGTCGGCCCAATCAACCGTTTTGTAATCGACACTCTTGTACAAGTCACGGGTCCGGATACGGTCAAAAATGGCAGCGGCGGGAGCCAAATTCTTGCAGAAGAATGAGATATTATGTTCAAGTCAAAAGGATGGACACACACCAGATTCGTTAAGGCTCCGTATTCAATTTGAGTCATAATATCGTCGGTCAAGTATGTGAATTCCTTTGGATCAAACACCCGCGAAGCTATTTTCAGATAAGGCTCTGCCAAAAGGAGAGCATCGATGATCATGTACTCGATGGCCTTGGCTGCGATGCGATGGTCAATTATGGGCTCTCAGAGGGGCTGAAGATATACTCACCCGTCTTGTGGTTATAAATTTGCTTGTGCAAGCGGAATCGAGTATTGTACACCTCATAAATATTGTTGGCATCTTTGATGTCGTAGCAAATTTGCCCGTCTATCACCCGGGCAGATTTGAGTAGGCTGGTACTGTATTCAGCAACATGACGGAGTGAGATATCTTTTCTACATACCGTGTAAGATTGATCTTGATGGGTTCGCCAATCATTTGGGAGTCGCGAATGAAGTAATCAAACCTGTCGTTAGTGTCACCAGATATACCAATGAGGGTTGAACGAGCACTTACTTGTCCACGTCCAAACCATTTCTCTTGTTGGCGACGATATCAAAGAGGAACTCCTTTTCGGACCTATCAGAAAGAATAAGCGCACGCGTAAAAGGAGAAGCGACACGCATACGGATCGCATTTCGTCGGCTCCCCGGCGATAAGGGCTTTGACGAATTTCGTGTCTGCCTCCTCAATTTCGATATTGTTCTGCGCTACAAGATAATCGAACATCATTTCAGAGCCCTGCTCGTGCTTCCATGGGATTTTCAAGTCTGGTCTAGTAGATAGAGTCACCAGTCCGTCGGAACATACCGAAGAAAAAACGTACAGGGCCGTCGGAATAAACATTGAATCCCAAACATGACTCCATGGTCCATGTCCAAGGTCATGGCATAAGCCGGCAAGTTCCACACATTCGATATCTCTATCAGTGATCCCGAGCTCAGGCTGTTTCATCTGTAGATTGGTCGCCAGAGTTCTCGCAAGGTGAGCAACACCTTTCATCGGTTTGCATCAAAGTCGGTAAATCTATATCTTGGATGGCGCACCTAAGCAGTGCTCATATCTATTATGCGAAGCTCCGGGCCAGACGTAGTAAGAAGTTCCCAGCTGCTTGATGTTGCGTAGACGTTGAAATTGTCGTCTTTTTGGTAGTTAGTATTGACAGGAGTCACCATAACAGCGCCACGTACGTATCTAAGAAGACAGAAAGTCGGGGACCGACTTCAACTAACGAAGGTATCAAATCCTGTGGTTTTTCAGACGAGGAAGTGAAAACGCACTCAGGTCGTGGATAGGGTCCTTAATGATCCTCAGCACACGATTGACACCAGGCATATCTTCAATTATTTGTAAACGAATCTTCGCGGTGCCGAGTTTCTTTGAGTTTCACCGCGTGAACACGAAAAGACAGTCCTTTTGATGGAAGAATGTGGTAGAAATGAAAGAATGAAGAACGGCGAAACGGCCGCGAGCCATCTCACGTGTGCGCAGGAGTCACGGGGTAGTCGGTCCGACACCCGGTATCCAATCACAGTGTATACGTTTTCGATTGGTTTTCGAAGCTTTTCATTGAAGCTCTTGCCTTCGTGATCTGCAGGTATCAACCGAAGCGTGGTGAAGATCTAATGTTCCTACTCGTCTCTTTACGGTCTAGAGACACGGCGCTCTGCGTTTGAAACTCGGATGGGCAAGCCTTCGATTAAAGCAGGAATAGGCTGACGAAGGCAGGATCGCTTCAGCACTTGAAAAGCCGAAGGTACAGTCTGCTTTATGACCTCATCTCAAGGACCTGAGATCTGCATAGTCTGGATGAGGACGATTATTTGAAATCATCACAACTTCGCTACATCAGTCTGCTCGACCATCGCTGGCACCATCTTTGCCAAACCAAATTCGTAGTAACTTGTGGACTCCTTCTTTGTATGTTGAATCGTCTTGTCTCCAGGTGGGCGACGCTGTTCTAAGCTTGCATCAATACTAGAATGACAGATACGGACTTTGTTTAGAAGAACTGTTGCGCTCATTAGGCGACTACCGATGTATATTGGTTCCCCTGTCTTGAACAAGTGCGTGTGCCCCACTGTGCTGTTGACTGTAATAACATCCTACTTTGAAATGAAGGCAAAGGATGCCAGCTGTGTCGAGCTGTTGGCAATCTCGGACATACTTGATCATGAGAAAGCTTACAAGTTACTTCGAGCGCACAGCGCCGTTCCTCTCCTTGGAGTGCGCAGCTTTGTTCGCCATCAGTCATGGGCAGCACAGTTTGATATGAAAATAAGAGCCGTGGTGGGGTGCTGCTTTACTTGTTATCTATCCCGAAAATCCAGGTCTTATGGCAGCGCTATGTCAGCTGTTCTCATCTCATAAGTACTAATGAACTTCGCACCCTAACGTATGATTTGTGATCTTTTCCCATGCTAAATCCTCGTCATTAACCAATAGGCTACGTAACGCATAACAAATACTTCGATAAAGACAGGGAAGATACACGACCACTGCCGCAAGATACATTATCTAGTATTCGTGTCGCGACGTAATTTAACGTTGAATTGTTGACCTGCCATCAATTTCACGTGATCACAGTGCCGAAATCATTTTCTCGAACACAATTTTAAATCGACGGCTGTTGCCGAGAGCCAACACACCTCGTTTACGATCGTGGCATGCCCTCAGTGAGATACACGGTGCAGAGTACCACTTTGACTAACATTTTAGTGCCTTCTGAAAGGAGAACGTTGATCCTCGTGACCTGGAAGGAGATCCCCGTCTTCACTGGTGGCACTCATGGGCGCCATGGTTCGCACTTGTGCTATCAACTTCAAAACTAGTCTACGAAACTGAAGGCGAATATACGGAGCTCACGTTATCCCTATTGCCTGCCATGAAATTCCGTGAACAGGACACGGACCCCAGCCCTTACGCGTATATTGAGGGTGACGTGCACCCACAAGGCGCTCTTGTAGAACCTGAGCAGCTGAAACCCACGTTTCCGAACTCGGTAGCCTCATTTGGTCGCGTAAATCGATATTAGAGCTCATTCCAGCTCTAGTCTCGTGTTTTCTTTGCCCAGGACGCTGAAGGACCCTATTCGCAGTCAAAGTCGTGAAGAAGGATACGCATCACGTGTTTCCTTCTGCAGGAAGGGCAGGAAAAAACTCATGGAGAACTGCATCCTCCCAATCTTAGATATTTTGGATGTTGAATTAGAGTCGTTCTATTTCGCTGTCATGCCTAAGTTTGTCCTGACTACCTACCAGATTATTGGCTCAGTTCACCTATTGTCAGGTGGGATACTGCCTCGATATACGGTTTCAGGATTCCTGGGAGTAGTACTTGCTTATATGCACTGCATGCTCAAGGTGAATCTAGAGATTTCTGGTATCCCTCCGACCTAATGTTGCTCCTAGAGCCTCCGTTACGTACATTCTAAGAATATAATTCACAGGGTAAGGCAGCAGCCGGTAAAGGGATCGGCCTGAACATTCTATCTTCAGGACATCAAGTACGGAAACACTGTCATGAACTATTGCTGCGGATTTATGGTCGATACCTCCGATTCTTTGAAGTATACTACACTCCAGGCCCAGGGTCTCATTGAATACGCGACCATCAACTTTGATTTAGCGATCATGTTCCCACCAAGCGCTCTTCCTTCTCAATGTCGTCTGCCTTATAAAGATTCCTGGGCAGGGACAAATTATTGTTACATATACGACACCCAACAAGGTGAACATGACTACGATCCATTCACATTCGACGTCGCTCTCCTGGATATCTCTTTTGTTGCCGCTTTCAGGTATACGTTCACGGTTTAAGTATTCATTAGTTTTCTGAATCGAATACTTCAAGCATTTGACTCCGTACGAGCCCATGCTCGCTCCTCTGCTGGACAAGATGGTGACCCGAACCGTCTTAAACTGTTTCACAGCATCTGAAGCACTGGAGTTCTTGGAGAATTTTCTGCAAAGTGTACACTTAAATACATCAGTGCCGTCCCGCTTCCTTGACTGGAGACTACGAGCAGTACGACAGATGGAAAGATCTTCCTGCGGAACTCATCCAGACATGGTCTGCTTATCGAGAACCGCCTGTCCCTCGTATGACCATCTGGCTTCGGAAAATCACTTACTGGGGTACTGGTTATCATCGAGCACTTATGTATATGTACTCGCTGGATGCTTGGTTGGGTTTGGCACCTCCCGTCAGTATTGTTACGTTGAGTACGTTTACTGGTCAAACATTTAGACTGAGGTGTAGGTACCCTCGTGGGTCGTGATGGCGCTGTGTTTACAGTGATGAACAAAAAATACATGCTTCAGCCGGAAACCTCTACTTGATAGTTGTATATTATACCACGATAGGCCGCGTCTTTGTTCCTTTCGGAAGATAAACTGCCCCTTCGTCTACAGATTCGTCGTCGGAATGGAGATTATCTAAGTACTCCTTACGCTTTCGCTTCAACCCCGTCCGCGGGATCCCTTGATTCCTAGACGGCTTAGGGGGAGGTGGAATCCAGCCTGCTGACCTTTCAACAAGGTCATGCTGAAAACCAACATCATATCCCACACACTTCATTTTCCATACGAACAATATCTGAATCAACTTTGTGTGAGAAGAGAACTCGAAACAAAGGACGCCTGGCTTTACCAACCAACCCTGACGCAACCCGTGAGCTATCTGTTCCTTCGTGACATCCTTGTACTGGTTTCCACCTTGGAGAGCCTGGTCGGACTCTGCCTTTGTCGGCTTGCGGCCAAGTCGGTGTCGTAAGTGAACAACAGCTCTGCAACGAGTACCATACCCTGACTCCGACACCTTGCGGGCCCAAGTCGATACGACCTTCAAAGTACATTGGTAACCTGACTAGCATGACTGTAAGTTCGCTCACGACGTAATGCTGTCTGCTCCATTCTTCCATCGTCAGAGGTGCAGCCCGTTCCATCGTATACTGGCCCATATATTGCCATTTCCCGCTATCGATCCAGGAGAAGACTCTATGAATTCCTGACCGGGACCACTCGGCATCGCCCTCGTCGCTCAGAGAAGAAAAGAATAATCCTGGCGCCCCAGGCATTTGTGGAGCATGAGGGTTCATATTCAAATTGAGGTACATGAAATCGTCCATGTGATGTATGTCAAGGAATTTTTGAGCGATAGTAGGAAAGGTTTCTTGGGTGTTTCCGCCCCAAAACTGTGACATGAATCGTCTGTCTACAGTGACATCCCGGATTTCAGGGTCAAGATCAACAGGGTAGACACGCATGCCTTTGATGCGACTGTGAACAGTGTCTAGAGACAGTTCTATGTTTTTCTTTTTCTTTATTTTCAGCTGAAAAATTGTATTAGGATGACATTGTTGGGTGAGCCAGTGCGTATCACTTACGTTGACAAGACTTTGCATTACCTCGTTGTCAGATCCAGCTGACAATTTTCCTAGAGCAAAGCGTAGTGTCGGAACCACAACCTCCACCCGACGCCTCTTGCGAGGGGTAAACAAGGAAGTGGATCTTGAGTCAATACTGAAATCTAGTGGGCTATCAAGAGAAGTAGATAGTCGAGGGGGTACATCTTCGTGTTGTATTGTTGCATGAATGCTCAAGCCCAGAGCAAGCGAGTCACGTAGACTGGCAGGGGCAGAGAACTCGGAGGGTGTGTAATGCTCCAATTCCGTCTCGTCTTCCAGAGCGGGGCATTCGAAAATTTCGGCTGATTTTAGTACAGAAGCATCGTCGACTTCCTCTTTCTTGAATTTTTCTTGTGTTGACTGTTGTACCATCGCCGAAGGAGTTATTCTATGAATCAGAGGCCGCGGTGAAAATATGATGGAAAGAGTAAGAGAAAAGGCTTTTCTGTATTGGAAATTCGCCGTCGATAGTTTGCCGCGTTTTGCCGTGCCGGTACTGGCAGTCAACTTCGTTCCCTACGTCCATATTGCGTCCATACTGACTGTGAGGACCAAGAAAACTTGCTTGTCAGTGTGTCTTATGCTTAGGAACACATGCTATACCAAACAATGCATGTATCGAGGTAATCTCATGTGAAGAAAACAGACGCTGCCGCTCAGGTCCGGCCCCCTTATAAAGATAGCATTCGTTCACTACCTTTCCGCAAACTCACTCAAACTGCTCTCGATATGAACGTGCACCAAGAAAAGATGCGAACTATCGTAAAATGCTATTCGCTATTCAGGGTCACGTCGGCGTCCACCGCAGAATAAACTGAGCGCAACCCAACAGTAAATGGGCGAGGTAAGTACCCTGTATCCTCCAATTGCTGCAGATCCGGTCGAAGAAAAAGTGCTGTGAACGACTCGCGCGAGATGGAGAGTAGAGTAAACAAATTGAATCCCAGCAGAAGGACACGTGGAGAGAATATGGAAAACTTATGCAATACTCTTCAATGGAAAGAGTCTACCCGCAAGCAGCTGATCCATTTAAGTGTCCTCCTCGTTTTATAAATTCTGATTTACATTCCCATCTCATCGCAATCTGATTGTCTCACCCGGGAGGTTATGGCTACACTGGTGAAGTCGAGCCCTATCTCCTGCACTATACAATTTCTCAAGTGAGACGTATGTCCAATGGACAAGCGACTGTCGCCTGATAAATCCATGAATTACCGCATCACAAGCACAGAACAAGAAAGGACTGGGGTGAACGGCATGTAGCACTTGAGCAGTTATGTAAGACGTGAAATAATACGCCTGTCGTCTGTTCTGGTCGAAAGAAAGGGAAACGGCAATACTTTTTGGGACTGAGGGATTGAAATGTTGGTTCTATAACCGATTTCGTTCCTTATTGAAGCCCGCCGAGGGAAAGAAACGCCCACACGTACATTAAAACTGACACGGCAACATCACTAGCGGACCTCTCAAAGAATTCTCAGAATTGCAACTTAGCTCTATAGATAATATAGCGGTGGAAAAGCTTTACATCCTTTAACTTGGAAAATGCTGACAATGTATTAGAGTCACAGCATTTACATGCAGCGAGATCCGGTCGCCTTCGCGTTCGTTAAGGAAAAAATGCTCGTTGTTCCTTGTTTTGGTCGAAGAAATGGAACAGCGACACTTCACTTTAAGTGTATTGTGAGAGTGAAATAAGCATAATGCAACATGCGGCGTAGGGAGACTTGGACGCACGTGAATATTTCTCTAATGGGCTCACGTCTCGGACGTAATGATCACTGTAGTGCTAGATTTCCACCAGAGTCCCGCCTTCAGTAAGGAGTAGTTCGTCTACGGGAGCGACCAAAGATAACGAGAACGAAGAACAACAACTGTATGCCCAATATAAAACCAGCGAGAACTTTCAATACGATGGAAAGTGCGGCGCAGAAGTTTCGAAGACTCGCTAGACCTGGCCCTTCTCTATTATACACGAGATCTAGGCGAGCTATGGCGATGGCTACCAGGATGGCGATAATTGACAACAAGGTCATAGAAATGTACACGATGCCTGAGAGAGGCGATGAACGGGAAACGTCGATCTGCCCAGCACGACCTCGAGACCAGCGATATATATCGCGGGTGAGGGACAACAGTAACATCAGTTCCATGGATACTGGAGGAGCACAGAGAGTGAATGGTAGTACAGCGATTATCTCTTCCGTGGTTCCTCGTATGAAGCTCCAGCCGTTCGGGCGAGAACATGAGGCTGACGCCAATGTGAATCCAATCTTCTAACACAGAGAGCCGGTTACCTCAGGTGTCGTCCAACGTCGCAGCCGACGTCCATCAGGTTTCTCTTTCGTATACTGTATTGCAACAAATTCGAAGGATGTCGCGACATGCACTAAAAATTTGGTTGTTGCAAATAACATGAGCGAGATCGTGAGGATCATGTTGCAAAAAAGAAGGACTCTGTCGACTATCTTCATAAAGGCGTTTACTTGTGGGATGCGAGAGGTAATAGGCAGTCTTGAACAGCGTGAACAGCGAGATTGCTAGCAAGATAACGAGAATGGGAGGAATAGATGGGCGTCGCCGTTGGGAAGACAAGCCTACAGCCATCTTTCTTAGGGAAAAGGGTTATATAAACGAGGTCAAATAGCGGGAGAGAGCCAACAGATGCGAAATCTTTTCGAGGCGAACAGCTTACGATAGATAGAATTGAGAAACGCACGAGGAATATGTTGGATGTCCGACTTTGAGGGTCCGCGAGGTGGCTGTGCAGAAAAAATTTGATTGCCGGGAAATTCGATCGGTGCCGCAATTCCCTGATCAAGCCGTGGTGTATGCCGTCTCGGGTCGTATTGTAACTGCCATCATCTATAACGTTCCACCAACGTTCGAGTAAGCTTCCATACCATGTTGTCCTCATGGATTACATGACGCCTGGATCGGGTGCTATGCAATGATCTCAGCCGATACGCTAAATTTATGGGTTCGCCTCACACAGGTACTACTCATATTAGTTAATTCGCTACAGTAATTCCGACGCCTGACTTGCCTTCTAGCGCGGCAAGTTGGCCGGTGCTGAAAAGCGTGAGTTCTGTATCAGCTGACGGGCGTTCTGAACCAAGAATTCTCTGAAATTATCCGAACAGTGGGACTCGTGGAGCGAAAATAGTATGGCTTGACACGAGCGACAGCACGAAGCAGGACTTGAAACTGCCCTAGGCGGCCCGCGACGAGATTTTTTTTCACAACATGACATTTTTATATAGCGTGGCGGTGATCTATTGACCGCCAGGAACTTGTCAGGAGCTGATAGAGAATCGCGTCAGTACCGTGGAACAGCACGCCCTGTGAATTCGCCGAAGTGACTTCCGTCGTTGCTGCTAGCTGTTTCGGAAGTGAAAACATTTTCTTCAAGTTCGTGCACTAGAAAATTGGATTTTTTCTACTCAGACGGCCGCCGAAAATGAGTCTTCGTACGTGATCGCAACAAGAGATTTTCGTCCTCGACTCGGAATTATTCGGTATAAATCCGGTAAAAGTGAAGCTACAAGCCATCATACATTCACGGCTAGCCTTCTCTGCAACTGCCCGTAGGTCCGTTCGTTCCGTGCGGTCCGCGATGGCAAAATGAAAGCACCATTTTTATCGTAAGAAAAAACGGTAAAGTGGTATAAAAGCTCTACTTTTTACGAGGGGTCTCTCCAGAACTCATTCTCTGTGCTCTCTCAGCTATCATGAAGTGGATTTACTCTCTCTTGGCTTTTGCTGCAGTCAGCACTATCTCTGTATGTACGCCATTACCGAAATGGCGTTACATTCTTATACTTTTGACTAGGCCGCTCCGCTTGAGGATAAAATCGTCAAGCGCGCGTCTGTATCCGATGTTGCTACCGTCGGTTATGCGACTCTCAATGGCGGGTAAGGTCTGCCCTCTGATATATACGGCTAAACTCACAAATGTAACAAGCACTACTGGTGGGCGCGGTGGACCCACGACTACGGTCACGACGCTCAGTGCTTTGACGAGCGCTGTAGCTGGTGACAGTCCCAAGATTGTTATTATCTCAGGTAAATCTTACCCGTTTTGCCACGAGGCGCGCGCGCGCGACGAATTCACACACGACGTGCGTCAGGAACTTTAACCGGCAATGCTGTCGTAAAAGTCGGTTCGAACACCTCTGTTCTTGGTGCTCCTGGAGCTAGTGAGTTCTGCAATAAAAATGAAAGAGTTAGATACTTTTCTCATCCTCGTTCAGCGCTTAACGGCATTGGTCTTCGCGTGCTGTCGGTTTCAAACGTGATCATCCGTAACGTCAAGATATCCAAGGTATTGGCGTCAGCAGGAGATGCCATCGGCGTTCAGTCTGCCAGCCAAGTCTGGCTTGATCACTTGGATCTTTCCAGCGACAGAGACCATGACAAGGTTTGTGCCCACCGTTTACTTCCATTTTGTCCCGAGCTCTTATTCTCTTCCAGGACTTGTGCGTGCCTCAGATTCTGAGAGGGGGAGTTGATCCTAATGAACCTTTGTATTTAGCTACGATGGACTTCTCGATATTACTCACGGTTGCACCGGTGTGACCGTTACGAACAGCAAGTTGTACACGCACTGGAAGGCTTCTCTCGTCGGCCACTCTGACAACAACGGTGCTGAAGACGTCGCCATCACCGTCACCTTTTCCAACAACTGGTGGTTCGACTTGAACTCACGTACTCCGTCATTCCGGTATGTGGACTGTAATTTTTCCCAGGCGATCTTCTGACAATTCAATAGATTTGGACACGGTCACATCTTCAACAATGTATGAAGCTTTTCTACTACATCCAAAGTGCACGCTCACCTGCTCCTGTCTCCAGGTCTTTGATGACAACAACGACGGCATAAACACCCGTGATGGTGAGTACTTCGATAACTCATGCGGTAAACGCTGTCTTAGTGCCAAATGCTAGGTGCTCAACTCCTCGTCGAAAACAATGTTTGGACTGGTAGGACCACTCTGCGCTTTTGTTCTATTAACAATGACTCCAAAATCACCAGGTACTGATAAACCTCTTTACGCCACGGACGAAGGCTTTGCTGTATCTCGGGGTAATGGTATGTAGGCTTACTTGACTTGTTACCCAGTCCCTTCTCATAAGTTAATATTAGACTTCGGACCTGACGGTGCAGACAGTGCGTAGCTCTCTGGGATCTCGATCGTTAACGAGTTTCTCATCATCACGCTCGTAGCCGCCCCCGTTGGAAACTTCAACACTGCGCCCTATTCTTATTCGCTTTTGCCGACCGCCAACGTCAGGGCATCCGTTACAGCAAGCGCCGGGCAGACATTGACCTTCTAATGGGCTCATCTCACTAGTCTGTGCTTGGATTTCAAATTGTAGGAAATTGACGTGCTGCCAAAAGTTTGAGGAGTCGAGTGCCAAGCTAGGTTCAATAAAAGATGTACTGAAATATAACGATGCTGCTTTCTCTTTCCCTTTCACTCACGAGGACGAGAGAATCCCAAGATCCACTCCATTACCGGTGTTCGAACTTCTATTGAGAACGGCACTGATGTCACAATTGTGCTCCTGCAGAGTCCGATGGATCGGTATTAAGCGAAATCAGCGGCATCTTCCTCAGGTGACAGCCAGCATGTTGTCAAAAGCGGCTGTGTTGTTTTTCACTGCATCCAGCGCCTGCTTCTCCAAATAATATAAAGTAAGGGCAGTTAGCTATTACGTCTAAGGACTCGAGCTGATAATGCTCTCAGAAACGATAACTGTGCCCCCCCACTCTGGTTATCCCCTGTCTCTAACTGCTAAGAGATATTGGTTGGCCTCTCCTGCGTCCCACGGCTCGGATGCTTTGACGCTGCTATGTCTTCATGGAACGAGCTTTCACAAAGAGAACTGGGAGCCTACTTTGGAAAAGATTTTCGGACTTGCTTCTTTTGGCGGGCCCGTGCGGATCCGGGAGGCGTGGACGCTGGATTGTCCCAATCATGGTGCTTCAGCAGTGCTGAACGAGGCGGTATTGCAGACGCCAGAATTTTATCTGAACTGTGGGTTCATCACGCTTGGCGACGACAAGCATTGACAATGTTCGATCCAGTCACCTGCGAGAAATATGCCCAGGCGGCGCATCGCTTCTTATTATCTAAATCTGTACATGGAATCGATTTTAGAACGCGCAACCTTGTGGGCGTAGGGCATTCACTTGGAGGGGTGGCAATGTATGTGCCTTTGACCCACTTTAACCGGTATTGACGGGTTCTTTCGAACAGGACGATGTTGCAGTATATGTCACCCTCGATTCCTTTCTCATCGATGATACTCGTCGAACCGCTGCTGAGTCCAGCGGGTACTCACGATATTAAAAAGTTACGCTCCATTCTTATTAAGGGCGCATACGAACGTCGGGACGTATGGCCAGACCTCACGACGGCCATGGTTTCCCTCAAGAGACGTGATCGGACAAAGAAGTGGGACCCTCGGATTCAGCAGCTGTTCATTGTACGTTGATTTTCGACGTCTACGGCGTTAATTTAACATAGGCCTGACGCTTATACCGCTAGCGACATGCCATTCGACCGCATCCGGCTTCTTATCACGTTGAAAATCCTTACAATGGCTTCTCACTCACTTGTACAAGGGATCAAGAAGCAGTACGTCGTACTCGGTATTCAGAAGGAAGTTAAGACACGGTCTCATGAAATATTAGGCCATGTATCGAGATCCAGAAGGTGCTACCAAGCCTATAGGTGATTTGAACAAAGCCTGCGCAAGTCGGCCTGTGCATCTAGTTTTGGGTGGTATCCATGATTTCTTGTAAGTCTGGGCTCTACCTTTCACAGTCTACCATCGTTGATGATCAACGCAGACCGAAACGAGTGCATGAAGCGATAGTTGATCCTAGTTCCGGGCGGCACTTTGCATCTATCACTACCATTCCAGAGTCTGGCCATCTGGTGAGTTCCAAATATGAGTGACAAGGATTGTGTAGGTCTAGCAATAATCCAAGGTACCGCAAGAGCAACCCGATAAACTAGGAGAAATAATATTCAACGCGCTACCTTCAAACGAAACGCTGCCAGGACGATCAAAGTTATAAGTTTTGACCTGTAATCTAACATCAGAGCATAAGAATGTACGATACATAATGATACAAATGGAAGATAGCGAATACTAAATTAGATTTCTAATAACTTCCGCTCTAGCCCATTCAGCTACACAACTGTCGTCTGCTGCATCCATCATCGCCCGCCATATCAACAACCGGCTAGACAACAGATCCCAAGCTGGTTCTTTGTTTAAGAACGTCATTGATACGCGCCAGAGCGACTCGACTGTCTGACCCCATTCCCTTATGGGGTCTGCCGACGCGTTGTTGAACAAATGGAGCTTTGTGTGAAGCGAGGACAGTGGCGTGGGTGAGCGTCTGCTTTCCAACGGTTTCCACTCTATCTGCCGTTCGATCTCCTCAAGACATTGTACGGCTCGGTTAAGCAATGAAGCCGAGGTCGGAATCAAAGGGCCGGGTAGCAAAGCAAGACGTAGCAGCACGCGGGCCGCCAACGATAAAACAGAAAGCTTGACTAAAGGGTAATTTGAACACCAATCAATTATGAAGTAGTTAGGCCTCTTACCTGATGACGAGCTGTTCAGCAGAAGTGACATACAACGGCTTATTATCCATCGCCACTGGCCGTTAGTAGCAGTCTCCAACTTTTTTGTGTCACTGCAACATATGATGTTCTCAATGATCTTCAACCAAGCGATACTCTCATCCTCGACGAGATTGAGCAATTGCATTTCAATCCAGCAATGAAGCCCCGACTTCAAAACAAGGGATGTTGTTGCCTGGGGAATGCAAGTCAAGTTCGCCAACACCTAAGAAAAGACCACGGTTGAGCAAGATCAGATGCTATTGTTATTCGAACTAACCTCGAAAATGCCTTTACGCAGAGCAGAGTCATCGGACGCTTGGAAAAGACTTGCGAGAAGATCCCACGTATGTCGACGCTTGAAAACCTTCCAGTCATCTGTGCTGACCAGTCCGTCAGACAAAAGTCTGATCATCCACGCCCTCTCTTGCTTCCAGTTGTCAGAGCTGCTATACAACAACCCGAATAGCATCGGAACATCGCTAATGTCGAGCTCCGGTCGTTGCAGCAAGAATCTCGCAGTCAAGGGGTATGTGAAATGAGAGGGATAGAAAACACCTCTCAACGCATGTAGTAATACTAAGGTGGAGTACGTCGGCAAGCGTTTAGGGCATTCTCCAGCCGATGGCTGAGGTATGGCATCTCGGAGTAGGCCGAGTATGTAAAGGACGGAAGCCTTCTCTTGCATTTCGACGGTCTATAAACGCCGAACGATTAACTGCTGCGCAAACTAATACAGGCGATGACACTGACTTCTAATTGTTTCCACAAAGCTGATATGCAGTATATTGCGAGCTCGCGGAGGTGGCCATCTTTTGCCGAAAGAGATCGGATGATGAGGCAGACGACATTCGTCCGAAAGAACTCGATCCAAGGGAAAGTGCCCTGGGGTGGATCTTCTGCCAAGGTATGGGCGAACAGAAGGATGACGAAGAGAGGGTCATAGGTAAGTCCTGAGTGCTTGTCTTGGTCAACCTGGTCATCAACACCCCGCCAATTAGGATGGTAGAGGCAAGTTTGGAGAAGGACTGTTGGATCTAGGCTCTGAATGGCCTCCAAGGCACCATTCGACGTCATCTCATGCGATGCATTCCACTGATTGAACAGGATTCCGATGGAGGTTTTTCGTTGCACCTCAAAAAGACGGAAGATTGAAAGCAGCTTCTGGTCAGATATTGACGCAGTTCCGTAATATACAGCCATTAACGGTACCACATGCGTAATTTGACACGTGTTGGAAGGATGAAGGTGGAACAGAACATTGAGAAGACTGATAGTAGCATCTCTCAAAGGTGACGAAGAGGCGCCTGTTACCGCACATATTTTGGCAAAGCGGTGGTGTTGAACGACATTTTGAAGAACACGATTCACGACCAAAGGCTAAGGAAAGATAAACATCTGCTGGTTCCCCTGTTGGTAGATCCACGTACCTTGAAGGGAACATGGTTCAGAACTGCGGTCAATAATTCCAGTGCCGCTACATTCCACAGTTGGAGCTGTGTTACAGCTGTTAGAAGGGGCTCGACAACGTGTGGCTTTAGAGGCACCGCGTTGACCACGTCGGCTGCAGGGTTTTAGTACCTCGGATGGGGGCTGATGTAATCGTTACTCACTTAAATATTTGACGCAGCGAGAAGACACGTCGTCAACCGGATTTCCATCAGTGAAATGCCGCACAGCCCATTGTATTCCATGCTCCCCGAGTGCATTCGTCAATGCAGACGCTTCGCTTCCGATATTGAGGCCAACAAACAACATGTCCGGCGTAAGCGAATTGGCCGATAGCTTACGCAGTTCCTCCAAGATTAAATCCTCGAGCTGAGAATGATGGGAAGGAAGCAACCCGAATAGCAAGACGATACATAACGAAACTGTATGGCGGAGCCTTGGAGGTGAAGATTCATCAGCTGACCATTTGAACATTCGCCGGCCATGCTGGACCCACGGCTCAGCTTCAGCTGCAGAAACGATTAAGCCGCGACATCTGGCAGCGTCCAAATAAGAGTATAGGACAGAAACCAATTCAAGAGGATCTTTCTCTAAGCACCGATTGGTTTTCAGCCACGATGAAAACGCGCCATGGGGACATGGTCGTTTGTAAATTAAAGAACGGAGAATCTCTGTCGTTGCTGAGGTCCAATGATCCTGTTGCAGAAGTGCAACAAGCTGAAGCTCCGTAGGTAGAGGTTCCAGTCGATGCCTCCAACGCGCTATTGAGCGGTCAAGGCGTGTCCTGGCATCTTCGGCATTTTGTACAGGATGGAGTAATCCTTCAGTGTGTAATGGCAAAGAAGAGCGCAGTGCTATCGCAAGGAGTTCCTCAAGAACCACGGAACCGGAGAGATGTGAGCGAAGATCAATCAACTGCATCGTCCTTGCACGCAGTAAGTGTTCTGCTTGAGCGTCCCGCATCGCAAAGCCCCGAATTGTGCTGATAATGGTGTCCAGCAGACCAATAATAGAAGTTGCTTCGCAGTCCTTCATCAGGCTTTGGCTCAACGAGTCCAATAGATCAAGCAGGCTATCCAAGGGAAGATATACCA
Organism: Armillaria luteobubalina; assembly: GCA_030435615.1. Lineage (NCBI taxonomy): Eukaryota > Fungi > Basidiomycota > Agaricomycetes > Agaricales > Physalacriaceae > Armillaria > Armillaria luteobubalina. The sequence goes on along the minus strand of JAUEPU010000028.1, from coordinate 771,173 downwards.
TCCATACCGATGCTGATTCGAGCTGCCCGCTATCAGCGTTTCGAAAGAGTGTTACACGAACAAGACTTACTGGGGCGCTCGCGTCACTGTCCAAGCCGACGTGTATCTCGTTTAGCCAATGGAAGGCTATATCCGAGGCAAAGCCTCTTTCGATCGACGAGCTGACATCTAAAGTGTCTTTTGCCAATGTGCGTAGAGCTAGAGTATTCAAAAGGGAGCATCAGTACATGCAGCCATCGACATCACATTCAGTTTGCCTACATTCTTGAACTTGCTCAGATAAAGTCGAAGACGTGCACAATTTTTGGACGGACTCTAGTGCGAATACAAATCCTTTAAGTGCGGTGTTATCGGCGCTGGGCAACACGGAAGCCGAGCGGGCAATCAAGGAGTTCAAGAGCTGCAGCAATCCGCGCAGCAAGCCTGCTTTCTCTGCGGCGACAGTAAGGGAATGGCTGATTTGGCAGATCGCCCTCTTCAGATCCGAAAGTGCCGGAGAGTGTGCAAATACTGCGTTCATGAGGCTTTCCCGCCCTCCTTCGTCTTGAATTATTTCTTCGTCAGCAGAAACGAACAGCCAGTCGAACTTGGCACTGGCAGGGTTGTCAATCGGATTTGTGAACAGTGAAATTCTCACACTCACTATGGCAGTAGTTCCTTCGACACTAGTTCGGCGCCATTCCAGAGTAGGCGATGTGCAGGACTCGCAGCTTGCAACAGTGCTTCTAGCGCTGGAGGGAAGAATCGATGGACGATCGTCACTAAGCGCTCCATTTCAGCCGGCCGTAGCTGCTGTTCCAGCAGTCGAAGCCAGTCGACTAACTCGTAAGCTGCGACAATTCGTGCAGACTCAACTGTAGCTATAATTTAGAGTCAGCTATTGACTGTGCATTGGGGAGAGAAGACAAAAACGTGCATATTGGCAATTTTTCAACGGCACGAAGAAAGCTCTTCACATCTTGACCGATGCTGGTGGGTGTGGGGGATTTAGGAATTCTAAGATGACCGAGACAGTATTTAAGAATCTCCACTTCTCTTCGAATGGCGGTAGTCACAATCGGATATTCGGGGAATAATTTTTGGGACTCGAGTATGCCGTCGACCTTGTCCGTGAAGGAAAGTAGCGCTTTCCCTTGGGACAGACTGTTGTGAAGCTGAAAGACGAGGCTCCTGACGAACGTTGCGAGCGCAAGTACATCCGAAGCGGATAGCAGCTTAGCAGTAATTTTAGCCGAAAGCTGCTCGCTTAGTGTTATCAGTAGCGGGCTTGGCAGCTGAGATTCTGGTTGGTCTCCTGCGGGCTCCAGGGCCTGCATTTCCTCAATGTAGCGGTAAGGCGTCTTAACACATCTCTGTATGCAATCATCAAGGAATGCGAGAACGCTTTCTGGTTCATCGGTAAGCTTGGCACCATCTGGAGATTCGCCTCCGGAGGATGGGCGGCGTCCCGTGGGCAAGGGAATCAACCACAGGTGCACCTCGTCCGGATTATGTTGAAACATGATACTGTTGCTCAACAGATGCACTAAAAGATGTTCAAGCGTCGAATGGATTGCAGGGACTTTAGAGGATGTAAGTGCCTGCAAAAGAATGTGCAGGTAGGAGGATTTTGATGAGCCTGTTTAAGGGTACTTCAGTAAGGAAATGTAAAATTCACGAATTGATGAAAGACTCACCAGGTTTAGAAGTCCATGAAAACTGATCGCTAGATTGAAGAAGCCTCAGAACGTGCAGTTGCCTGACAAGATGCAGTTGCCGCGCAGCTGGTGACAGTTTTTCGCGGTTCCCTTCTCCTTCGCTTACTTCCGCGCTCGAGAAGTTGATTAACATTTTTCCGATGTCAAAACGAGCTTCCGAGACTGAACTCGGCAAACAGTCATGATAGAGCCACAGTAACCGCTGGGCACTCTCTGCTAATAGAGCGTCTTGGGTTTGGCGTTGAGACTCAGAGAGCTGCGAAGCCAGTTGCCCAGTCGTCCGTTGCGAGTAACCAACGATGACCTGAAACTCGGGTACCCGTCTCCGGGCCTCTTTCTCTAGTTCGCGACATCGTTTGGACCACTGACCATCGGCTTCCCCCTCCTCTAGTGCATCCGCAATCATTCGGAAATGCTTAGTGATATCACGGTACTTCATGAGGCATTTCGAGAGTGCGAGGGCGGTGCAGTGTTGAACCAAACTGCGACTAGCCTGTTGCAGTCCTTTAGTAAAATGGACCTTGGTATTGACCGAGGGAAAAACGTTTTCAAGGATGATAGACAGGGGAGGGGGCGATGGCTGATAAAGAATCTCGTCGGCACTTTCTGAGAGAATGAAGCAAGAAATTGGAATCGGGAGGGATATGATAGACCCAAATAAAGCTATGTTGGTAATCCACCGCGATGATAGCCGGGGTTCCAACGTTAAACTAGCGGCAGACCAGTACCTAAAGGTCAATCAGTCAGTCGATATTTAGTCGAAATCCAAATGAATTACTTACCCCGCTACTAACTCGGGACAAGAATTCATTATTTTCAAACTGAGCTCCTGCTGTCGCATATCTTCGTTGACCTTGAGTGATCTCAAGACGTTCCCTAACATCTTGTTGTACAGTTTTCCTCCTCGTCCTTTAGGAACATCTTCATCGGCTTGTGCATCCTCAACGTCACGAGGATACCATCCATTGTCCTTGAAGCAAATCCCTGTACCGGGCCGCGTGCATATTGCTAGAAGAAAATGGTGCACAATATTCGCAGGGACATGTTCCGGATCGTCGTCTTCGGAATCTTCGCGATCATACACTTTTGCTAGCTTTATGAACATCAGTTTCAGGTGAAAATTTACGGCGAAGTGGACCTACCTGTGCTATGGTAGTCTCGTTGAACACCCCAATCTTAAGCGTTCGCTTCAGTTTAGGCTCAGACCATATCCCAGCCCAAGAAACTTCTAAAACTCTACGGATGACAGAATAGTGGTCCTGAGAGAGGCCTTTGAACATAGAAACAAAGGCGTCGCGATGCTGATCCAAAAACACGACCTTGACTGGGGTAGGAGTGTCGGCGTCCACAAATGATAACAAGAAAAGAATGTACAACGTCCGGATATCTTGGCCCGTCGATTTAGAAAAGAAGTTCAAGACGTCGCCAAAACTCACCAGGCTTAGCCAGCGGGTCGACGAACTCGTCCGTTCTAGATTTTCGTCTTAGGTTCATTAACTTTGGTAGACTCTATAACAAATCAGTTTTTTTCAAAGATGCGCCCTGAATAATGAGTTCATACCTTGATCTCCCAGGCAAAAGCTTCTAGTACGCCCTTCCGTTCACGACCCCGAGCAAAACCAGACAAGCAGTTATACAGCTTTAAGGTAGAGAGAATCAGGTCGTTGCTGGATCCGTTGATATAAGAGTTGAGTTTTCGCGTCCACTGGGGTAAGAGCAGTTTCTTGACAACTGGATGTCCCAACGAATGATATATGTATTGGGTTGAGAGTAGCGACAGTGTCACAGCAAGAACAGAGAGCAGCAAAGATATCAGTCCTGTCTGTCGCTACAAAAATAATTGAGTACATTCTGGGGACTGTTCAACAATACTCACCTGTTCCGCTCCCGCCCAGAGAGTGAAAATATCGTCAGCACCAGGCGAGCCATTCAACCACTGTTGGAGAAGGACCAAACGATTGTCTTGCGGAGATACGCTTTCATCCGGCTTGACCGTAAATTGGTTCCGAATGGACGTAAGTCCTGCAGAAAACGTTGTATAATATACGAAAAAAAATGGACATCGTACCTCGAGCTAGAGTATCGACATCCTGTGACCGTAGTAGCGCCTTGATTTCTTCTCCCGAAGATATTTTTTGAACTGAGCTGTCTATTTTGACGCGCTTTGAGGGCCGATTCATTCGAAAAAATTCACCCCGGTAGTGGTGAACGCCTAAAATGGAGTTGACAATTTCATGTCATCAAATACGAATTTGTAATGTCGCCGGCAATGGCCGGGCCGATGCGAACAAGGAAAATGGGAACTTGAACATGTACCTCCATTTCAACAAGATGCTAAGTGCGTTCCGTTCAACTGCGAGAACCAAGGGGTCTGTTTATCCACCCCGAATATATATACAAACTCAAAGACGTACAATTGCCAATGTTTGTTCTTTCTCACCGCTACCTCCCGAATCCGACCTAGACTTACTGTCCGTTTGGATCAGCTAGGCCCCGGCGATACTCCTGGTATTGATTTTTAGAGAGCTTCAGCAAATTTGACTGATTGTGTTCTCTTTTCTTCCATCAGAGCAGTATCAGGAAGCCAAGGCAGATGCTCACAAAGCTCTCACCCAGGGTGGCTACGATCCTAGATACTTTTGGGAACAACCAATTGTATGGGGTGATCATGATACGTTTCAGTAAGTTACACCAACTCACAGTAGAGTTGACTTCGGCTGATTATTTCATGCAGACATGTGAATAATGTCCGCTATGGTGAGCTTGGTCGCAGTTAGCTTGGTTCCTGACTGATATTGACAACACTTATCAGTCCGATTTTTCGAATCGGTACGCACTTCTGTATTTCTCTGCATTTTTTGAGATTCAAGGACGAGACCAGAGCCGTATCCACTGGATGAGGCATCTTGGTCATCAGCTCGGTGGACCGTCTGCTGCTGATTCTCTCATTCGGGGGGAAGGCGTTTCTCTCATTCTCAAATCGATTGATGTGCGGTTCAGGCGACCTGTTACTTACCCCGATACCGTAAGATTTTATATTCTTTCTCATACCGAGCTCAATAACAACAAACGCAGCTCCTGATAGCGCACCGACCTGTTCAACCAAGTGATGGGCAAAGACCAGACCCGTCGGCTTTGAACTTGGAGGCTTCGGCGTATTCCCTGAATCAACGAGCGATAGTAACACTTGCTAAGGAGATCGTAGTTTGGTATAATTACGACACATTAAAGAAATGTATTCCAGAAGATCGGTATCTCCAAGCAGTCTGGCATACTGGCCAGAATATTTCCAGTTAGAATGCATTGTCAACGACTTTCGTTGCCTTACTTCTTCCCATTGAATGGATTCTAAAACACTACTAGCCCAATGTACAGAGAGCGCTGTTTGTGGGGTTGTTCTGGACTCCGATAATTTTTTAAAATTGTGGTTCAAATTGTTCGATGAATAGTTTTTGCTCGCATCGTGTAAGGTCAACGACTACAGTAAGTTTATCCGCTGAATTTCCTTACTACTGGCCGGCGCATCGGGCCGAACTGATCATTACGAGATCAAGGCTGAGATCCTAATCGTTGACTGCCACGACCATGCCAATTAGAGGATCTGTGGTCCTAGGTAATTCTCCGGGCAATTCGACCCAGTACTTCAAAACACTCGAAGAACTCGATGCATGGACGGATAATCCTACAAAGAAACTGACATCTCCCTTAAAATATCATCCACGCAAGCTAAGCGCCGAAGAGTCAAGCCCTAAGGGAAAACTTCTGGTGAAGCCTCAGCCAGTCTAAGCCCATCGAAGCTCATTCTTCCGTCAAGGTATGCCACGATTACAAGGTACGCACCCGTACTTGTTTTTTGGATACACGAACAAAATTGAACTTGCATACAGGGAGGATATACTGAGAGCCCGGTCGATCTTTCGTACACTTTCAATTACTGGTCGGCTTGTGATAGCTTTATCTAGTGAGTATCTTCCAACGACACGAAGCCGCGTCTTGTAAGTAACAAACAGTTTTTCACACCACCGCGTTACCATTCCCCCGCAGTGGATGGATTACTGCTGCACATCGACAAGGAGTCAAAATGCTAGGCACCCTGTAAGTATTCTCCTTTTCCAGACTGGTTGAGAACTGACAAGCTTTTCCTAGTATCTTCGAAGGAGGCGCAGAACCAGATTGTCTCCGTCTTCTCGTAGGAAAGCTCCCAAAATCAAACACGGGTCCTGCGGTCCACCTCTCAAGTTCATCTTCTATCCCAGTATCACCCCACTATGCACGTGTTCTTGCGGAGCTTGCAGAACAAAGGGGGTTCGATGGGTACCTGCTCAATTTTGAGTGCCCCTTGCAAGGCAGCTTTGAACAAACGAGAGCGCTATCCACGTGGATCACGATATTGCAATCCGAAATGCGCAACATAGTAGGACCTCATGCGGAAGTTGTCTGGTTTGTAGTCCTTATATTTCAATTGTGTACATCTCAGTCACATCTTTTATGAAGGTACGACAGCATCGTTGTATCGGGAAAGCTTGCTTGGCAAGACAGACTCAATAGCCTGAATTTGCCTTTCTTCTTGTCCTCGCAATCTTTCTTTAGCAACTACACAGTATGTCTTAAGATGGGCTCTTGATTTCATTCTTCTCATTCGCTGTAGTGGCGGAATGACTATCCCAATCTTACAGCCCAGTATTTTCTCAGCTTAGATCCGGCTCTCACGGGGAACCAGGTCGATTTTGCGAGCAAAACTCTTCAAGACATCTATATGGGTAAATAAAATGTTTTGTCGTGCACTGCACCCCTCATTGAACAGTTTCATCTACGCAGGTGTTGATGTCTGGGGTCGAGGCAGCCACGGCGGTGGAGGCCTGAATTCCTACAAAGCCATCACCCACATCGCTCCTGATTCCCTTGGGCTGAGTGTCGCCCTCTTCGGCCCAGCTTGGACTTGGGAATCCGAACAAGATAAACCTGGTTGGACCTGGCAACAGTGGTGGGACTACGAGCGTACGCTATGGGTCGGAACAAAGAACAACGACGAGGTGCCAGTGCCTCAAGTGTCTAAGCGCAAGGGTGAGCCTGACTGCACCCACGGCCCTTTCCTCCCCATCGCGTCATTCTTCAAGCATCATGCACCCCCCGATCCTGCGCACCTCGTTCTCCATACAACGTTCTCGACTGGTGTAGGCCGTGGATGGTGGGTCGACGGCGTCAAAGTTTTCGAGAGCGAGAAAGGGTGGACCGACGTCGATAAGCAGACGAGCGTTGGGGACCTTGTATGGCCTCAGCCTGTGATTTCTTGGGAGGGCGAAGACGAGGAAATGTTTGATGGGAAGATAGAGGCAGAGCCTTCTATTTGTATGACCGATGCTTGGAACGGAGGGAGCTCCCTTCGGCTGTCGCTCACGGACCAGGCGAGCCCTTCGGTGTACCGTTGCATATGGCTACCAGTACAATCACTGGCGCTCTCCGCGCAGATTACCTACGAAGCTACCGCTCTCTACAAGCTTGACGCCGTCGCCGACCTTGATGTCAGCCTCTCCGTCAAGTCTAGTACGGAAGGCAGCGTTACCATCACACCCCTCACAGGAAATGATACCACTGTTGCACAGGGATGGGTGAAGCTCTCCATACAATTTTCCGTTCCCTCTTCTTCATCGTCCGCATCCATCGGCTTAGTTGTAGCCATTGTCACAGAAGATCCATCCGAGTCGCTCGCCGCTTCGCTCCTCTTAGGTCAACTAAACGTGTTTAGAGCACCCTCACCCTCGCTTTCTCCCTCTCCGACGATACTCTGGGCAGATTACTCTTCGCAGGGAACGCTCACCTGGGAAGTTGCTGTGTCTCTACCAGCTACCGTCCAACGACCGCTTACTTCCCCCGAAGATCCTGTCCCATTATGGGACGTACAACCATGCAGGGTGCCGTCCTTCCTGTACTACAATGTATACGCTAGCCCATTTTCATCGCCGACGTATGCTGGGGGACCGGAAGATGCGACGTGGATTGGCACCTCTGGATACTCAGGAGATGCTAAGACATTTATTGTGGAGATTCCTGTCAAAACAAGGACCAGATTTTATGTTCAGGGTGTAACTGAGCATGGAGAGGTACTGCCTTGGGAGAGATGCGTCTTTGTAGACAGTCCAGTCGTGTAAACAGGAGAGATAGGACCACTTGTGTTGTTTGAAGATGGATTTTTGTTTTGTGTATTATCAGATTCAGTGGAACTCTGTTTACTACATCCGTGTAAAATCTACTCATGGGACGATGAAGATGAGGAAGGTTCATTTTAATTGTACAAAGTACGGTAGACGAAAAAGATAAGTAAGAAAGAACTGTACACATCGTCCGGGAAGAAAGACCACCGACGGATGGTTCAAGGTTTTTAGCAATGCCCCGTTTACCGTGCATATGGGTGGTAGTTGTGCTGTCCCCGTTGTGCCGCTCTCTGAGGACCAACCCCAGGGCCACCGGGGCCACCGCGGGGGCCTCTCGGAATATTGGGGTTCAAGTTCGTCGCACCAGCCCCCTGCATCATACCTCCTCTGCCCATACTCATACCTCCACCACCCATACCCATACCCATGGCGCCCATATTACCCATTCCTCTCATGTTTCCAGGTCCCGCAAAGCCAGGGTTAGCCATGCCGGCCATCATCGGATTCATACCAGTCATCATCGGGTTCATGGCGCCACCACCGGTCATCTGGAACATGCGCGTATACAGCTGTGCTAAAGCTTGGGGGTCGAAAGGTGTATTCCCAGTTCCAGTGGCCGCCATGGGATTGCTGAAGTTAGCCTGGGCGGCAACCGCACCAGCGCCTCTACCGGTGGCAACAGCCCCAGTGTAGTCTCCGCCAGCCTGATTATCTTCGCTGTAGTTATCTCGTTGGTACCTCGGCTGGGCCAGCTTTACATCAATCTGCAAGCAAGTTAGTTTAGACATGCTATGATAGCTAGAATATACTTACCAATTTACCATCGATTTCCAGGTTACCGAAACCTAGGAATGGCTGGACGTTTGTATCTTCGAAGGAGATGAAGCCAAAGCCTTTGCTTCTGCCCGTCTCCCGGTCCAACATGACGGTCGAGTCAATGACCTTGCCAAACTGTGAAAAGAATTCGCGCATAGACTCGGAGGTCACACTGCCTGCAAGACCGCCTATGAAGAGCTTCGTTGCACGCTGGTGTTCTTGTCGAGGGATAGCTCGCTTAGGGTCAATCTAGAATTGAATTAACATCGACATGGATCTTCCGTTCATCGGTCAACGTACTGCTTTGCCATCAAGGTAATGTTCCTTGACCATTACGGCGTTCACACTGGCAGGGTCGTCAAAGGTAAGGAAGGCAAAACATCTCGACCTTCCACCCGCATCACGCATAATCGTGCAAGCGTCGACTTTTCCGAACTGCGAAAAGTAATTACGGAGAGATTCTACGGCAAATCAGTAAGTACTACGCGTTAACACAACACTTTGTATATCTACCATCTGTTGTATCCCAATTGAGACCACCAATGAACATCTTGCTATAGAATCGAAATGTGCCAGAGACGATAGAGGCGACATTGACGAAGATACGGAGGGAGACATGTAGAGAAAAAACAGAGAAATTGCTATTAGTATCAGTAGGCTAGGACAGAATTGTCGCAACGAGGATGATAAAATAGAGACGCTACTGTTTGTGCATAGCCTAGCCTAGTCGTAGACAACGCAGATACGCTAGGTGCTGGTGTAGATGACAGACGAACCGACTACGCGATAGTCATCTAAAGATGCTGGATTACAGTAGACGTGATGCCATAGCGCCCTGGAACAAATGATGATGGACGGATATCTTACCCCTCGTCCTTCATTTCTGAGGGCCGTATGGTCCGCTCAGCAACTGAGATGTTCTGGTAACCTCCATCAGCCCGCGAGGAATCCCCGTAGTCATCCTGCGGCTGCTCGTACGTTGGAATTTGCTGTGTAGGCGGCAATATCGTAGGCGCAATGGGCGTCTGCACCGCGGGTGTCGAGAAAGTGGGTGTCCGAACATCAATTGAAGGTGGCGAAGGTTTTGCTGGGGAGGTTTCTTGTGGTTTCGAGACCGGCGTCGGTGTTGACTCTTGGTGCGCTTGTTCCGGGGCCGTCGTCGCTTTTTCTTCCGGCGCCTGATCAGCAAAATCGGTGTCGTAGAGATCTAAAAGAGACGTCAATGAGTATTTATTCGCCAGATAGACAGAAAGGTCGACGAACCGCCGTAGAGGTCAGCGTCGAGGTCAGACATAGTGGTGGTAAGAAAGAAAGAAAAGGTGGCGGCGCCGACAGACAGTCACAAAATGTTCCGACATTTGTCACGTAACGCTTACGCGAGTCACTGATTATGTAACGCTGTTTCATCTCTGGCCAGAGCGGCCTGAACGGCCCGGTGAATGGCGCTGGGATTCTCAGGTACTTTTTTGTTTCAATCTTTGAGGACGTATCTTGAGCACAAGGATGTTTCTATGCTCTTCCGGCAACACAGGGAAATTTTCGGATATAGTATCGGTGGATCCGATCGCGATATCGACCAAAAGGACAGAACTCGACTCCCGGAGCGCCGGCGACCCGCTCCTCTGACTCATCCCATGGCTATCCAAGTAACAATTGGCATTCTTGGTGAGGGTGCCAATATTCTGCCATGGCAATCTAACAATGCTGAATTCTTTACTCAAGCTTTGCAGGGAGCCTTCGCAGAGCATCATGCGGCGATACTACGCTTATCTCTGCCCGTTCGTCCAGTAGTAGTGCTGGTCCGGACCCCCGAAGAATTGGCCGTTTGCGATGGTCTCATTATTCCCGGCGGAGGTCAGACTTCCTCTTTATATAAAGTCTGTTCATTGCTGAAAGCGGTCATTAGAATCGACCACCATTGCGCTTCTAGCACGCCTGTCGGGTCTTCTAGATCCGCTGAGAGAATTCGTAAAAGTTAAACCTGTCTGGGGGACGTGCGCTGGCGCCATTCTCCTCGCACACTCTGTCGTTGGCGCGAAAAAAGGGAGGACAGGAGCTGCTTCAAGGGATATCGATATCGATTGCCCGAAATGGCTGGGGGTCACAAGTGCGGGGATTTGTCTGATCTGACTGGTCATAGATATTGACATCGGACGCTTTAGGTGGAATCTTTTGAAGTGCCGCTGAGTGTCGAGGGAATGAACGATGCAGAAACGCCGTTCCTAGGTGTTTTTATACGGGCTCCGGTACGTCGAATTTAGGGTTGATCTGAATCAGAGGGGGGATATCTTTGAGGCAACACCATCTGTTTCTTTACCAGAGACACACCAAGAATGTTCTGCAGGGCCAGAATGGTGTCCTAGAGTCAGCCCCAGTTGTCCGTGACCACACTATTGTGATCGTCAGTACCATAAGAATAGACATCCGGGCGCGTCTAGCATGGTTGATAGTTGCCTTCCGACACCTACTCTGAAACTGATTTCATAATTTTTCGAAGCTCATCTCTATTGTTTCTCGGTGCCGTCCTCATCTCTTTTGTACAGGTTGTTCTCGAACTTTCACATTCTCCAAAAGATACACCTATACAAGTCCTCGCTAGATTACCCGCCGAACTTTTGCCCCCGGCTCTTTCAGGTCTGGATGATTCAGATCCAAAGACCATCGTGGCGCTTCGACAAGGTCACCACCTACTCACGACTTTCCATCCCGAACTGACTCCCGATGACCGTTTCCACGAGTACTTTGTCAGGCATTGCGTGTTGAGCGCCATTTGAGTGGGTGCTAGACGTTATTGTGTACATTACTGCAGCTTAGACTTCCTTAGATTTAGAGCATGCGGGTAGCTTATCAGTAATAATTATACAGCCCTTTACTGCATGTGCTTCAGGGACGTCCTCCATCTAAATATAGTGCCAACGCGGTGCTCAACCCACGGTACACAATAGTAAGTGCTGGCAATGCTTCTCGCGCGCTGGATCCGGTTACCCGGGATGATATTTAGAGCGGGTGTCTAACACCCCAATGGACGCCCCACCTACGGTCATGTTCCTACGCTTCGTGTCGATTCTCCTCTGCCTAGCCGCCCTCACACACGGCGCGCGCCAAATCCGCAAGAGCGAAATCCAGGCTCGACAACTGGAGGCTGCCAAGCTCTGGCGCTCCGTACCACAACCCACGGTTGGTGCCGACATCGAACGGCGCGCAGGAGTAAAGAATATCATGTTTTCTAATCCCAAGGCAGCTCGTGCGTTATTATCACTCGTATGGTTACGGCATTTGGCTTACCGGCAGCGTCAATAGAGTTTTTGGTCGATGGGGCAAGGATTCCTGAGGTCGACTTTGACGTAGGACCCAGCTGGTCGGGCCTGATGCCTATCTCTTCCGATCCCAATGAAACGCGAAAGGTCAGTGACTCCATACGGTGCAGTAATTGGTGGTAATTAACACGCGTCTTGTGTTCAGCTGTTCTTCTGGTTCTTCCCTCCCGGCCCGCAAGGCAGCATGGATGACCTCATTTTCTGGTAAATCTAATGTTTGATTGATATTTGCACTAGTCATGATCCACGCTCTTTCAGGACGAATGGTGGTCCTGGATGTTCTTCCCTGGAAGGCTTTTTGCAAGAGAATGGGGTAGGTATTTAACTCCGAAACTTTTTTTATATTGCTCATTGTTTCGTAGCCATTCCAATGGGGAGTCGGAACAGCAAAGCCTATCGTCAATGATATGAGCTGGACCAACCTCTCGAGTGTCCTATGGGTTGAACAGCCGGTTGGAACAGGCTTTTCTCAGGGAACCCCGACGATAAGGGTACGCTCACCCCAATTTTCTGTTGCAATACGAACCAATAGTTGTCTCCTAATAGAATGAAGATGATCTGGCGGAACAACTCGTTGGCTTCTTCCAACAATTTCTAGAGGTTTTCTCGGAACTGAAGGGGAAGAAGTTGTATGTCACGGGTGAAAGTGTAAGTGCTATCTCCTTTTCATGTTCGCTCGGTGATCGCTGACGAATGGTTCCAGTACGCGGGAATGTATGTTCCTTGTGAGTACAACTGGCCACTACCAGTACATCCGATGTTGACGTGTCAGACATTGCCAATTACATCTACGAACATCCTGGTGAACTGGACTTGGATCTCAAGGGCATTTGGATTGCTGATCGTACGCGTCTCGACCATACCTCTTTCTATTCCATGCACTAAGCATTGCTGTAGCCGTCATTGGATGGGATGTCGTCCAAGAACAGATTCCTGCCGTCGACTTCGTCCACAAGTACGAAGGAGTCTTTGCTTTCACGTTAGTATCAAAGCCAGTTTGCACCTACTTTTGTTGAGCGTGGTGATTAGAAAAGATTTTCTCTCCGAACTTGACGCCAAGGCTGCAGCCTGCAATTACACCGGATATGTAGAGACCTTTGCGACATATCCTCCCAAAGGGCTTCTTCCGCTTCCCGGACGGTCAACAGAAGTCGACAAGGGGTGCGATCTATGGGACACCATATTCGATGCGGCTGTAACTATTAACCCCGCATTCAACATCTATCGCATCTTCGACACTTTCCCGGTTCTCTGGGATGTTCTTGGGTTTCCGTAAGTGTCGGAGTCGCGAAGGTTCGACTATCACTGATGTGATTCCAGAGGATCTTTTGAAGACATTCAGTTGTCTCCACTATACTTTGACCGACAAGATGTTAAGGAAGCCATTCATGCTCCAGTTGACGTGGAATGGACAGAGTGCTCTAATATAAATGTGTTCCCTCACGGAGATGCTAGCCCTCCCTCTTCGTTTGCTGCCTTGCCGAATGTTATTGAGAAGAGTAATCGCACGGTCATCGCGCATGGCCTCGCTGACTTTATTCTGATTGCTGAAGGGTATGTTAACATCGTTGATTTACGTCGCTCCCTGTTAACTGTTAACGCCCATCCATTCAGGGCCAGAGTCGTGATCCAAAAGTAAGCATAAAAATTTCGCGGTAGCGCTGACTGAGTGTCACTAACGTCTATTTTTTTCAGTATGACATGTACGTCAATCTCGCTGCTCGTGTTGGATGATGGGTAAATGAACTGACTGAATGTTTGATGGTCCATCAGGGAACGGATTGCAAGGTTTCCAAACTCCCATTGAAAATGACAGTTTCATCGTTGATGGTGTTGGCGCTCTGGGCACAGCCCACACTGAACGAGGGCTGACCTTTGTAGAGGTAGCGCTCAGTGGACATATGTAAGTTCTTTGATATGGAGACAGGAAAGGTTCTAACTGATTGCTGCTACTTTATGAATCGCAGGATCCCCCAATACTCTCCCAAGGTGCGTAAAATGTCGGAAGAGCAGATATTTCAAGCTGATCCACTCTACCGTTCTAGGCCGCATTCCAGAGCATGCAGTTTTTGATGGGCTTCCGGGACACTCCATGAGGCGGCCCGTAGTTACCAGCAGTAAGCTGGATTCCTGAATCTGAGTGTCAGACAGGACAATCTATTACAGCATATTTATGCCCATTGTACAGAATACTTTCTAATCGACTTTGACTGGTGTACCTGGAAACATAAAAGTCGGGTTCAATGTATTACGTAACCACAGGGCGCCCACTTGGGGTCGGGCCAGTTCGACGTTGACCAATCACCATCAAGCTCTGCCAATTTCCAAGTGGTCAAGATGCAAAACACACAGATGCCGGGATCCCGGACGCGCTACGCCCTAGATCTCGATGATGTTATCGCATTTCCTGATATCGGTCACATACCCGCCTTTCCTCCGAAAGAGAAGGAGAGCTGGCACATCCTCACGGAGGTTAGCTACTGCTCGTGTCTACTTACTGACGAGTTATTGATGTCGGAATTGCTCCCAGATTGTATCAAATGAGTCTGTCTTCCGTCCAGTGTTTCGAGTGGAGGATAAACTTTCGGGAAATTATTGGGTAGTCGCCTACTATACAGACCATCCAGTCGCAGACGCTAAGGAATGCAAAGTGGGAAGCATGATTTGTATTAAGAATGGGATGCCCAAGCAGTTTGCGGACGGGCAATATGGATTTAGGATTGAGGATCCATCGAATGTCCTGGTTCGTCAAGTGTGGGAACTGGATCTGTTTGACGCTTGCTAACGAATGGTTACTTACAGATTCTCCCGTGCCGAATTGTAAAGCTCCGACAGTTAAACGCCGAACTGCATAAGCGCTCAGACGACGGGCTTCTCTCGTCATGCGTAGTTTGCAACTCCCGTATAGGAACAGGGTGCGCCAAGTGCAAAACACGATATTGCTCGAAGGTTGGCCTTGTATTTATGTCTCTATGCAAGCTCCTCAACTTTCTATTCTGCCTAGGAATGTCAGAGAGCTGATTGGCCGAAGCACAAGTCGGTGTGCAAGGTACTGAAGGCACTGCATGATTGGAACCGTACGGACTGGGGTTGATCGAGCCGGCAGCGCTCTCCGAGTCTCTTAGGATTCCAAAAATACTATTCTTCATTCGCAAGTTAACATATTTGTGCATTTTTGGCACGTACGGCAACCATCTTCCGCTGTCAACTCAAGTCCTTTGCACCCGGAAAGCATGGGAAGCCGACCTTACGGTGTCGCATACTTAATTTCTCTGCAGATCTTCTGGTAATTTTCTCATTCTCTCTACTCCCTGAACCCCGATTAATGGCAATCGAAATACGTAAGGAGGCGTATGGGCAGCCATCCAGCTATATGTGTCGTCATGTTCCCTGATGCGGATGGCATCTTTGTAACTGCACCCGTGCTTCACTTTAGACAGCAATACGAGTGGCCTGCTCTGATCTGGAAAACGACTCATTTCATTTGAGGTATATTACCGGCAGTTGTTCGACGGTTTATATTGGTGGACGTGGGTATCCTTCTAATCGCTGCCGTGCTGAACTTTAAACTGCAGCCGTGCACTGCTAGATGATTGATTTAAGGTTAAGTCTATTTCACAGCCCTTAGTCCAGGGGGTCTGTACAGAATTAAGCAACATCCCTTGGAATCTCAGTCGGTCTTCTCGTTCATCTCAAGCTGGTCAGTCTGATTTAAATCGCTATGTCAACTCAAGGCTGTACGTTGGGACCGCATGGGATGTATTTCGAACGTCAATGAGATTCTTTTCGAGGTAGAAGTTGCTGGTGCAAGCCATGATGCCAAGTATAAGTAGCTTGGATTACCTTGAGATTCGACATTCCACTTTCTACCCAGACCTGGTGTCGTCCTCCCAGCCTTCCCTTCGATCTTTGTTGTTGCTCCATCTTTCTTTACCCATTCTTCAACAATGGCCCGTTTCTTCATCACTCTTTTGTCCGTAGCCTTGATGGCTTACTTTTTCCACGTTGAGGCTGGTAGGCGGAATGCTGAAAACTCCAATAGTCGCTTTACTAATGAAGCTCTCAGCTCCTCTCCACAGCCGCCAGATTGGTGACATTGCATGCAACGTTGCACGTCTCAAGACGGTTTCCAGTCTTGCGGCGACCAAATCTGCCGTCAATAAGATCGATACCAGGTAAAAGCGCTGTCAGACTTGACGAACACACAGAAACCCATACTGATCGATGCCTTAGCAATTCTACTGATGCAGCGACTGCAGTCACTGGCGCGCAGACGGGATTAGACTCTGCAAGCGCTGGTATCAAGACCATCGCTGCCTCACTCTTGACGGGACAGACTGCTCCTGCTGATGCCCGCGACCAAGTCAAGAGTGGGTTGCTTGCTGCCCAGACGGCGTTGAATGGAATCACCACGCAAGTTGCTTCTCCTTGATCCTTATCTACATTCTTACCAACCATTGCGACTATTGGCCAACAGAGGGGACGCCGCGACTGCAGATGCCCAAAGCAAGCTCAGTGATACGATCAGCGCCGGCACCGACGTTGTTGCCGACTGTAACTAAGGCAGAGGATCGTTAGGTAGGAGAGAACGTTGGGTTGGAGGGTCTTGGATCCGCGCTTTAGTACTCTATTTCTTGCCTAGTAGTATTTTCCATGTGATCGAGTCGGTGAAACTAGGCACAGAATGAATTTCTTTGAATAGGGATGGAAGTTCCGCCAAGCTGATGCAAATCAAGCCACTAGCAAAATTACTACAAGGTCACATCGAAGAGCATTACTATTGCGTGCACGGCTGCCATATGGCCTTTCCGTTTTCCTTGTCAAGGTACCCGTCTTGTGTGAATAACACACCTTCTTCTTTGAGCAAAGCCAATTTACGGTTGACCTGCGTGCCTGTCCTAGCCTCTTGTCCCCATTCACCATGAAAGCCGCCAACAAAGAGGCTGTTGGCAATTACCCTATGACAGGGAACGTATGGGGAAAATGGGTTATTTCTGAGAGCTCCACCCACTATTCCATAATTTAAGTCTAGATATCTCACCCTGACCGTGAAACGCACCTGAACGTGGTGATCCTCCAATTGCTGAACTAACGACCTTATACGTAGTTACGTTGCCACGGGGAATTTTTCGCGTAAAGTCATAGACATCCCATTGGTGCAGCGTGACTTTCTGGAGTCTTCTCAGATGATGCTGTCATTACGGCGACTAAATGTTCCGTACCTTACCATCCTTGGTGCGATATGAAGCTCTTTCAGCAGGTTGGATGGGGTAGAAAGTATCACCTGTGGGCCATTACCATTCAGTGTCCGTCCGGACAGACTGAAACTTACATGGCTGCTCCTGACTTTTCGCCACTTTGCCTTGAAGCTCCGAACCGAGCGGTGGACCGGATTTGAGGATGGATGAAGTGATGGAATTAACGGACGTTCTTATAGCTGGCATTGGCAGATGATAGTAGGAAGAACAGAGACAGATGGGCTACTTAGTCAGATCTAGTGGTCAGAGTCGGTAGCGAACCCTAATATTAAATTTGGACAAATGACTCGCGTCTGTCACGCTAAATCCGATCACCTGACCGTGACATGCAGTCTCATTTTGGCACTGTTTCAGTGTTCGAACTTTGTCGTTGAACCTTCTTTGAGTCGGTGTAGAAGGTTTCGTCTCTTAGTTCCGACCATGGAAACACTATTCTGTAATACAGGAACGGACGACTCAGCGTAAGTATCTCTCCCCGACAAAAGCCCCCAATACCTGATGACCCGCGCAGATCTTCAGTTTCAATACGGACACTGGCAGAGAAGACCCGAAAAAATCAACTTAGTTCCCTGCCAAGCTGTGATTCTCACTGATTACTATCTGCTCGAATGTCATAGGCCGGGCCTGTCAGATGATTTCGCTCTGTTCAAGGGCGGGCTACAGCAGACGACTTTGACAGTCACCACTCTTCTGAGAAGGCCAAGACTCTACTGTACGGTGGCGTACGCTCATAGCACGAAGGGACCGCTTTCTGACGGATTTTTCTGGCAGGTACCTTTTGCGCTCGAATCACCGCCCACCGGCTGAAAATTTCCACGATGCTAGGGGATGTTGCCTTGTCGGCGTTCCGCAAAGATCGATCTTTTACACCCGGAGCCCTTTTACAGGAGTTTTTGGTCCACCACATGTCTACTTGATGGATTAACTGCGGTAGGACGACAATGCCAAGCTCGAAAGGCGGACTCGGACAATCTTCGAGCCCATGTCTGATCCAATTCTCCTGCCCCATAGACTTCAGGGCTTCACGAGACACGTTTTAAGCACTGAATACGACTAATACAGGACTCTCAAGAGTTGCTTGGCCTGTAGGATGATCCTATTAGACTACCATCGAAGCTTCGTGATCTTTGTGGGAGATTTACCGCCAAGTCCATGTCGTGTGCTTATGACCTCTCTTTTGGCGGTTCTTGGTTGTGTGCTGATTGATACCGTCACGTCGGGGGTATATCTTTTCCTTGTTTGTCTAATTCTTCGTGTCGTACGAACTGTCCTGGACCAACATTCCCACGCTGGTGCCTTTCGAACAACGGGTAGGCGGAGCAAACTACACTGCGTCCCGCCAGGATTGCGCCCGGAGACGTCCCATCAAAGTCCGAAGGAATGCCAAGAACATGTCGCGACACTCAAAATTGTTACTTTTTCTGCAACTCTTTTATTCCCGTTCTAATACCGATCGCCAAGATTTTTTGTGGACACGAACTCGCGTGTCTATCTATGATCCTCGTAAGTCCAAGGAGAGATCCATCGTCCTGGAACCCATTTTCATCGGCCCGGTTATCTAGTCCCGTATTGGCAGCACGAACATTTCGTTGACTTGTATAAAAAGAGGAGGAAAATCGTTGTCGCTTCCCCATCCCAACGATCCAAACTTCTATCGGTTCTAGTGATACTCACAAGCTCCTTGTATCCGTCGACATGCCTGCTCCCAGCTACTCCGTTGCCCTTGAGACCCCCGCTTCCGAGCCTGAGGCTGTTGCACCAGTTGTTGTCGAAGAACCGACACGAGAGTCGGGCGTATACTACAATGCTCGCCTTGACCCCAAGAACTTCTTGGAGGGACCGCTGTCGCCTAACCCTTCGACCCGCCTTCGTCAAATGCTCGCCCGACCAGGCATTGTCGTAAGTCGGACGATTACCTTGAAGAACGCATGCGCTAATAGATCAATGAAAGGTCGCTCCCGGCATCTGTGACGGAATCAGTGCACGGTGTGCTTTGGAGGCTGGTTTCGACTGCCTTTACCAAAGGTAAATTTCGTTTCGCGCGCACTCTTGAATCACTAGACTCATCAACAAACTTTACAGTGGCGCCGCCACTACGGCTTCTCGTATGGGTCAACCCG
This sequence comes from Armillaria luteobubalina, assembly GCA_030435615.1. NCBI lineage: Eukaryota > Fungi > Basidiomycota > Agaricomycetes > Agaricales > Physalacriaceae > Armillaria > Armillaria luteobubalina. Next base: position 751,813 of record JAUEPU010000028.1, on the reverse strand, counting down.
ACTTGGCCATTGCTACTCTCAATGACTTTGTCGGTGTAAGTATCTCTTTTCTGTCCTGGTTATCAGGTAGCTTATCCTTATCATTCTCAAGTCTGGACAAATGGTTTCTAGTCTGAACCCATCGATGCCAGTCATCGCTGACGCAGACACAGGGTACGCACACCAAATCTATATATTTCTGCGGACCTAATGACTTGCCCTCAGTTTCGGTGGACCTGCTATGGTCGCGCGCACCGTTCGTCAGTATGCCAGGGCAGGAATCGCTGCCTGCCACATTGAGGATCAGGTGCAGACCAAGCGGTGCGGTCATCTAATGGGCAAGCAGGTCGTGTCACGAGAGGAATTCATTACTCGCATCCGCGCCGCCGTTATTGCTCGTGATAGTATTCCGGGGGGTTCAGACTTTGTAAGTCTTCCTGCAAGACCAGCATTACCAATGATACTGACAGCCGGATAGGTCATCATTGGGCGAACAGACTCTGCTCAAGTGTTAGGAATGGATGAAGCCATCGCTCGTCTCAAGCTAGCAGCAGCAGCTGGCGCTGATGTTTGCTTTATTGAGGGTGTGAAGACCAAGGACTTGCTCGAGTCTACCGTCGCGGCATTGGCTCCTACTCCCGTATGTCTTCCGTTGACGTGTTGCGCACTTGATCTCAGATAATCCCAAGGTTCTCGTGAACGTCATCTCTGGCGGCTTGACGCCGTCCTTTACATACTTTGAAGCTGAGCAAATGGGAGCTAAGATCATCAGTGAGTTTCTTCCGCCTCCTACAGTCGCAGATAATAATTATTGCATAGTCTTCTCTCTGGTATCCTGTGTCGCTATGGTACATGCTTGCCGGGCTGCGATGAAGTCTTTGAAGAAGACGGGCACAGATTTTATCTCTGCCCAGGGAATGGATCCTAAGAAATTCTTCGAGGTCATGGGTAAGTACCAGCTTTTACTAATGACGACGCACGGCTCTAACGTTTTCTCAAGGTCTGAATGAGATTATAGAGCTCGATGCCGCAGCGGGTGGATCTGCATTCCAGCTTGTTTGATTTTTCAATGTTTTCCCTACATGCATGGCCCACAGAGCAAATTACTAAACTCTACAATTATTTAATGGATTCTGGGTATTAGTAGTGACTGGGCGTAATACATCGCGGATTTCTGACTTTAGATGACACTGTTTTTCAAGTTTATGGAGAAAATATATATCCGCATCAAAGCCGAAAATAGCAATCACCTCTTTACTCTCACCACGTTACTTTCCGAACTCGACAGCGACAATTTTCTTGGATTTCGTAGTAGGTATAGCCACATTCTATGCATATAAAGGGCGGCTTCAATTATTTCTAGGCGTCTTTGCATGGATTCAGGTAATACCCCTCCCCCGAGCCCCCCCTTGCAAAATTCGTCGTCTCCGCGAGACCAAGAACCGGATGATATCGAGAACCTGCTGAAATGGGCAGAAGCTCGCCGGGTACGGAAGCTTCGAGGAGAGTATGAATCAGCCGTTCTTCATCTGTCAGAGCTAGTGCGTTTGCCTTCATTTTTTTCCGGCGAAAGCTGAAGCAGCGGGCTAGATAAACAACAATCTCTCGACGCCGTTGCGTATAAACTCGGTGCGCGTTGAAGGGGCTGAAAATACCAGAAAATCATTTATAGGATTCTTGGTCAAACCTCTGGTACCGGCGGCAGAGGGCAGTAACGTCGAAGCGGTTCTCCACGCAACACGCCGGATTTCGGAAGTCCTGCAGCAGGCAGATATCTTTGGGTCGGTAGACACGCGCCTCGAGCGTGCAAGAGACGTATTATCAAGTCCGAGGGATGTCGATGTCGTCGTTAGAGCAAAAGAAAAGGGCCGCTTCTTCGTAAAGTCTGCTACGGAGTTTGGGAACAATGAAGGCAGCGCGGTATGTTGCTTTTCTCTTTTTCTGGCTTACTCTCATATTCTGCTAGAGCATCACTGCCCGTGTACGGAACGTTTTTGGAGGCGCAGAGATGTTCGAAGCGAATGTTTCTACTGGTACGACGACGAGGCAGTCTTACCACGGAACACTGTCGGCGCCAATTACGCCTGACCTGGGCACACGGGTAGAACTTGCTGTATTTGCAATGCAGCGGGACAATACAAGTTTTGCGAGTTGCTGGGAGTCTCTCCAGGGTCTCAAGGCCATTCTCAGGGTGAGCTAGGTCAGCTGCCTGTTTTGTGTGTACGCCTATGGTTTTCATCTTCGGTTCTGTTTAGAATGGGTCACCTACTACGGGGATACATGAGCTAGCATACGAAGGAGTGTTGAGGAATATTGGGGGGCTGACGCCAACTGCTTCCATGTGGTAGGTCCTGTTGCTGTCACTGTTGTATCTGTATTGATGATACGCAGTATACGGCAAGCTGCAGGTACAACATCAAAGTCGTCTGTATCTTACGCGTATACACTGGACACACGAGACGACAGGATCAGTGCGTCACAAGGTGTATACGCGAAGCTCTACCAAGAAGTGGCGGGCTTGGGTGGTGATGCATCGTTCTACAAGGCCGAGGCAGACACTCAAGTATCTCGCTCGCTTCTGTCAGGAGTGGTGAGTACAGTTCATCTCAGTTCTGTTTTTTTCTAAGTCTACAGTCCAGTCCGCCTCTTTTGCCCTCCGTTCGGGGTTGATGTTCGGTATTTCAAGACCGACGATATTCTCTGACCGGTTTCAGCTGGGAGGACCGATGTCCGTTCGTGCATTTAAGCCTAACGGTCTCGGTCCGAGGGATGGACGTAAGTAAAACAGCAGCCCTCTGTACACTCTTCAAATGACACCCGTTCGCAGAAGATTCGTTGGGAGGCGATATGTATTGGTCCGCTGGAGTCAGTGTTGTATCAAATTTACCTTTGAAACCGGATTGGCCCCTCAAAACGCACGCATGGATAAATGCCGGGCGATTAGACAACATGGATAAATGTGAGCTTCTGAATTATTGCGACTGTCTCTTCATCCTTATTGTATTATAGCTCGTTCGGTAATGGAGAACGTGAAAGACGCGATAACACGGCCGTCCATCTCAGCTGGAGTCGGACTCATTTATCGGTTTGATCCTGTGCGCGTGGAGGTCAATTTCGGACTACCCCTGGTCGCAAATAAAAGTGATGGCCTGAGAAGAGGTATTCAGGTTGGGATTGGACTTGAATTTTTATAGAGTAAATTTTATGATGAATTTTAGACCAACGTTAACATTGACCATGCATCGTTGAGTTTTTCGCTCCCGCTCCGTCATCATGGCGCTGATTTCGTCAACTTCAATCATCTGTACCTTGACGTCACCTGTGACAGCAAAATTTTTGCCTTTCAATATTGTTGACGAGGGTAATGTTAAGTATGTTATCCGGTCCCGTTCGAGCCGAGCGATTGGGGGCTCTATTAAAAGTGCCTTCTGTGGCCACAGACTGAATAACGGAGCGTAGCTGGAGAGATCCCAAGATCTAGGTTAGTGCAGCTACCTTTTCCACGATTAGTAGCTATTGCCGCTGCTGAGGGCACCACGTACGACATTCTGTTGGCTAACAACCTCAATAGATTCGACCTGTGCTAATATCTATCTAGGAGAGGTGAGTCTGGGAGATTGGAATTTTTGTTAGAGTTAATCCTTTCAAGATGTTGTGCGTCGCACCTCAAAAGGTGTATGTGTAAGACCAGCGAGAATTATGAGAATCAAATCTGACTTGTTTGAGGACTCCATGGCCTAGGTTTTCCTAGTTATATACAGAATTTAAATGAATACCATTGTTATCATGTTGAACTTGGAGAAAGTGGACCTGAGCTAGGTAACAGGTAGCGGTCGCTTCGGTACCTCTAGGACTAGTAAGAATTCTTGAGTACCATATTTCCATATCGGACAATCAGGACCCATACTTAAAGCTCTTCATCACTTTCCGCATTTCTTCGAGACAGTCTTTAGCGGAGGATGCAATGCTAGAGATTTGTCGCGATCTTCGAGCTTATCATTCCCATGTAACCACGAGTCAGTTCCAGGAGCCGTCAGTATCAGCCATATGTACAACTCAAGTTAGAAAGTGGACATACTCCGATAGTCATAGACGTAGCTCCACGATGCATCTTCTAAGTGGAGCGATCAGGACCTCGGGAAAGTAGAGTTCCCTGCTATTATTTCCCCAGAGGGTGGGTATCGTATCAAGCCGCTTGAGTGTCCGTGGAGAGAAATATAAGAGGCTCCGAGATACGAACCATTATGCACGATTTCTGTTTGCCAAATTTGCAGCAGCACTACACGAGGGGCAATAGAAGAAGCGTGTCAACACTAGACTCGAGCTACTCTCAAGCTCGGTTGATCATTCCGGCATAAGTGTGTTAATTACCAGAAACAGCGGATGCCTCAAAATTGATGGTTACTCTTCTTCACTCTCAGACTCTGTCTCTTCCGAATCCTCTTGCTCATCAAGGACTCCAGTCCAGTCCGATATCTCGAGCCTTTCATTCTTCACCGATTCTGAAAGCAGCCTTTTAGTGTGCGATAGCATTTGTGTATCGCCACGAGCTCACCTCCAGCGTTAACCTCATATCCAGCCTGCGTCACACATCGCGAAAGCTCAACCTTGGTGCCAACTTTTGTATTCTTCCCGAGGATGCACCCGTCTAACTTTGCGCCATCTGCAACCACACAGTGGTCCAAAAGCACGCATCCAACGATTTTAACCATCTTGCCGATGACACAGTGACTCCCAATCACTGACCTTTTCACGGACGTTCGCTCGCCTATTTGCGTCGAAGGCCCGACCATGCTGTCTGCTGATACTTGTGCTTTCTGATCGATGAGCGACCTATCTGCAGGGACACCGGGAGTGACGAGGCGGTGGTTCATTTCAAAATAGGCATGAAGGGTGTTGAGCCGAGCAGCGGGCTCTTTCTCGCGATGAAGAATGATGCCCACACGTAGGCTGGATGTAGTAGGGGATCCCCTACCTTCGTCGCTAGCAGAGTCTTTGGGATTTGAAGATGGAAGTGGTGGTTCATCGTACAGAGTAGAATGGAGGAGCGCAGTGCTCTGAGTGGGGGCATTGGTGACGGGGCTCAATACATGACTGTACTTTTCTCTCCGTGTACGTTGGTATGGGACTTTGCATAGCCAAGGAATGAATTCTTCTCGGAAGGAATCAACATGCGGTTTTTCTTGTAGCAGATCGAGGACGGTACGCCTGCAGACATATACATGCGAGTCGCGGTATTTTGTTGATACTTTAGTCCGTGGATATCTGGGCAAAGGATTGTCAAATAGCAGTAATGAGAACCTGTAGTCCTTACAACGTAAGGAGGGACATCCTAAGCTCCAGCTCTTCACCGTTCAGATCTCTGTCATCCGCTGTGTCGACGTGAAGTAAAGTCCCGCTTTTATCATCCCACACTATGGCGACTGGAGGAAAAGCAGGACTCCAATCATCCGGCTCGCTTGCTTTCTCCGTCTCATTCGATACAAACCAGTATGTGGTTGCAATGGCGCCGTCAGATATTCGGTCAGATCTAAACTTGTTCAAGATGGTGGTAAGGGACAGAGAGGGAGGTGGTAGAAAATCACAAGGCAAGACAACAAAATCTGACTGTATGCGGTGGGCAAAGTGCCGCAATAAAGAGCAGGTCCCGACGCTGGCGTCCATGATCTCGTCGTACGTTTGCAAGTCGATGCGCAACGTCACGTTCGTTTCCGAGTGAATGTGGTTGGAAATAGCATGGCGATGGACCGTCGGGCAGATGAGCACGACGTCTGTATAATGGAATTATCAGCCCTGAAGGCGGTCGATGGTAGCGGCGACCGCACCCTTGATGCCTGAGAGTTCCAGCCAAGTAAAAACATAGTCTATCATGGGCTTATTCGCGACAGGTAGAAGAGCCTTGGGACACGGTTCATCACCGTAATCACTTGTCAATGGTATCAGCCTGCGACAGACTCAGTACTGGAAAAATGCTATCAGAATGTTGTACGTACTCGGCACCAAAGCCAGCGAGGACAACAGCAGTGAATTCGCGAGTAACGAGCGGCGATATTGAGATGTCGAGATCCATGATGGTGGTGCAGAAGCAAGGCTCAAAGTCGAGTCACACGGCGAGCGCGACTTTGCTTCAAACGTCCATGTGCGCGGATGTCGCAGCCGTCTGTCCTCACCCTCTACAAGCGTCTCGAGACCATTGGCAGAGGCGCCTACGGTTCTGTCTCTAAGGGCATCCATATACCTACTGGGAACGTCGTCGCTCTGAAAATCATCGACCTCGACACTGCCGATGATGACGTCGGCGACATCCAACGCGAGGTGGCATTACTATCACAGCTGCGCGATGCCCCCAACATTACACAGTATTTTGGCTGCTACATGGACGGTCCTAGGGTGTGGATCGCAATGGAGTACGCTGACGGAGGCAGTGTGCTGTCCCTGATGAAGGCATCACGGGGAGGCTGTTTGGAGGAGAAATTCATGGCGGTCATCGTCCGTGAGGTGCTCATTGGTTTGAGCTACCTTCACAAGGTTCCTGTCATTCACAGGGACCTTAAAGCTGCCAACGTTCTCGTCAGCGCGACGTGCAAGGTCATGATCTGTGATTTTGGTGTCTCGGCATTACTAGCAACAACATCAAGCAAACGGAACACGATGACGGGGACGCTGCACTTCATGGCGCCAGAAGTGCTTCATACGAACCCTGCGTACGATGCAAAAATCGACATTTGGAGCCTGGGCATCATGATATACGAGATGGCGAAGGGGTCCCCTCCCCATTCCAACCTTGCGAGTGCAGAAGCAATTGTCGACACTATTTCGAAGATGAAGCCACCTCGACTCCAGGATAGTGAAGCTGGCAAGGATATGAGAGACTTCATGGCAATGTGTCTCCGAGAGCTGCCCAGCGAGGTACAGAACCAATCTTTCTTTCCGTTCTATCTTGATCTTACCGACTGGGTAGCGTTCATCAGCGGACGAATTGTCCAAAGCGAAGTGGATGAAATCCAATGCCAAAGTTTCAAATTCCATTCTACAGGAAGCAGTCCGTCGTCTGCATCAAGCAGGACCAAGGGAGAGCATGGCAGGACCTTTAGCTTGGGAAGTCGACGAGTACGTTGTGTCTAGTATCTACTCAGCGTCGTTATTGACCATCTTATGTAGCCTCGACGAGAACAGTGACAACGAGCGACCTTGGGAATTTGATACCTGTTCGCGGCCGCCCATTCGCCACAATTGAAGACGACTTCATTCCACTGGATGCCGACTACGAAGAAATGCCACCCCCTCCACCACCCGGCGTGCGCCCTTCACTCCCTTCTTCGCTTCGTGGTCTATTTGAAGACGAATCTGCCCCAGATCCCTTTAGTCACCAACTGTCTCTTCCCCATCGAAGTACTCCCAGCCCACCACCGAAATCAACACCCAGCTACGACCGCACCATAAAGGCGCCTACCTTCTCCCCTTGGAGGTTTCATCCAAAGTCTTACTCATGACGTTGCTGAGACCGCACGAAGTTTCGTATTCCCCAAATCTGCTCGTTCACGATCCGGACTATCCAGCATTTCGGGTTCTGACGATGAACGCTCACAGCCAACATTTCCGTTCCCATCAAAAGGGGAGAGTATACCTTCCCAGCAGCCGAATATGCCCCTAACCATCGACATTGACAGAGCTGTAGAGGCTACTCAGCCCTCCGCTCGGTCTGCCCACTCATATCGCGACATTCGGTCTACGCGGGGACTTGCTGATATCGAGATACCCCCTCCCTCCCAAGATACCAAACCCATTGAACTTTCAACCACCCCCAATCCCGCCCCAACATCCGATCCCCCGAATTCGACACTTACAGCAAGAAATACGACACTCTTAAAACGCTCTCCCATGCTGGTGGACAGCGAGCCTCAAAGAGGCCGGCGTCAGGTCGATCTGGCATCCCCCACTGCATTCCAATTTCCCCCTTCATCATCATCACATTCCGCATCTTCCGTAATACAACCCACGCTACCCTTACATCCGCGAGTACGCAAAGAAGCGCCCATAACAAAGAGCCTGAGTCCTCAATCTTCCCACCAGTCAACGTACTCTCTGGACATATCAGGGACTGTACGACGAGCACCGTCTGCGTCTAGTCCTCGATCTTCTCCACCAATAACCCGAACTCGGTCTGCGACCGCCCTTCCAGAGACAGCCGTGTACAAGGCAGGGCCGGTTCCTCCACGGAGTCCGTCTCCGCCTCTGATGCCCCCCGTTAAACCATTTGCGGGGCGTCGCGATCGCAGTGGTAGCGATTCAAGTAGTTCCTATAGAACAAATGGTTTAGGCACACCGGGGCTGAAAGATGTTTTGAAGGTTTGTTATCGCTCTCCCCGGGTACAACTTAACACTGACGCATTGTAGATCCCTTCTCTGACTTCCGAACACCAGCTTGGCCTGTCCGACCTCCTTCCTCCTTCCCCGTCAGCGGCGGGTACGTCCGCACGGAATTTCTCGCCGACGCCTAGTCATCTCAACTCTTCGACGACATATACACCTTACCCGTTCTCAGCCCAGAACTCGGCATTCAGAGACGCCGTACCTCCAACAACGTCGTCTTCGTTCATATTGGGTCTCCCTCGTACTAGTTCTCCGCCGCCCTTGGATATTCGGTCCGAACCAGGACATTCTCGGTCTGAATCACATTCAATCAATCTCCCATGTTTGTCGTCGCTCATCCTGCCGTCTCTGCGGCCTCTTGATTATTCTGCCTTGGTTGGAGCGGACCAGACGCGTGCAGAGCTTGCCAGGACCATCGAGGATCTCAGTCGTTGTCTTACGGTCGTTGAACTCGGACTTAATGGTATGCTCGACAGTGTCCGGGGAGACGCCATCGAGGAGGAGCAAGAGGACTCGTTCATCGACGGTAGCTACGCAGACACATTGGCGGATTACTCGCATATTAACGGTGTAGCATCATGATAACGCTCATAGGCCAAGCTGGCCATCCTGATGACCATCACGAAAAGGAGGAATACACTAATATTTAGAGGGAACATCTCATATTAATCTATGTCTGCTTCGGCTTGCCTACGCTGCTCCTCGTCGGAATCTGAGTCTGACGCCTCGGCATTATTCCCGGCACCCCAGAAGCTTCCTACCCAATTGCTGAACATACGGAAGGGCTGCATAGAATGGACAACACAATTAGAAGAGAACAAATATGAAACGTGCCTTGGCTTACCCCAGACATCGGAGCATATCCTCCTCGCTATCCTCACCATCATCATCCTCATTTTCAGCTAATGCCGGTTCAGGTTCGGTTTCAGGTTCGGGTTCCTGATCTACCCAGTCCAACTCAATCTCCCCGGGCATCCCACCAGGCATACCCATCCCTGCTTCATTTTGGACCATGATGTCCTGAAGGTTATCCAGCATATCCTGGGGGAGATCTTGGAACGCCTGAAGGAACTGCATGACACCACCGGGAAACATTGCGGCGACTTGAGGTGCAGCCATCAGAGCCTGGAGTAGTCCATGGAATAAATATTATATACGATATGGACATGAATGTAATACGTACCTCTATCTGTGCCCTAGCATTCGCATCAGGAATGATTTGTGCTAGTCTTCTCTCTTGTGCTTGACGTTGGCGCCTAGTTAAAGGTTCATGTATATCGATGTCAACGCCCTCGAAGAATGCTTCGTCGTAGTTCGTTAGAACCGTTGGGGGAGGAAGGGGATCACAGTCCAAAGACTTTCGGGCGAGAATCTCCCTGGGGATGTACCGGAACAAGTTGCGATACTCTAGGACCATGACATGTCGATATGCTGCGTACTGCAGATTCTTGTGACCAAATAATTCTAAAAACGCCTTGCGTTCATCTGTAACGGGAACAGAAGATGGAACGGGCGTCTTGGAGAAGTGCGTAGTTACTGTCTCGCTGAACCACTCGGCATGATCCTTCCATACTGGTAATGACCGTTGAACGTACAGATGAGACAGGAGATGAAGAATCGCAACGGGTTCTTTCAACGAGCTAAACGGACCGAGTTCAATGACAAAACCTGCAGTCAAGATTGGTCCACGCACTTTCCATCGGTTTCAATTCTGAAGTCACGGTGACCACGTATTGATGCCGGCAACGAGACTTCCAGCTTGTCTGCGAGAACAGGAACAACGGAGGGGAAAGATTTGACGGCCTCAATCAATGCCGCTGAGCTTGATTCCCGTTGCTGGACATAGATATTTGGTGAAATTTTTATCAAGATCAAACGAGTGGAATACCTTGATGTCACAGTTGACTCTCAGTGCCAAAGCTCTTGCATACAACCATCCAGGCAGTACACTAGGATTGATGCGAACCCCCTTCTCCTGACGTCTCTGCTTGAAGAGATCGAACATCTCCAATAACCATCCAGTCATGTTGGCTTTGAAAGCAAGATAGTCAAGATGATAAAGAGCCCCGTGTGGGTCGTTCCACGGCTCAAGCGAGTACATCAGACGCGCAAACTCAAAGGCAGTGCGCAAACATCCTCTGCGCTGAAGATCTCTGATGGTCGTATATCAGAAGAGGAAGAAAGTCACGATCACAGTATCACTCACGCAGCTTGACGATGCAGAGCCAAAAAGAAAGGACGGTTCTCGACAAAGTCAAACGAAAGGCGGTTCAGACCGCTTGTAAACGTGAATGCTCCGATGAAGGACCGCTCATAGGCGAACAAAGCCCTGTCGATAAAGTCGACAGCCTGGGAATGCTCCTCGCGATGTCTAAATACTTGGGCCATCTGCAATAACGTATCGGCATGCCAGGGCATACTCCGACACATATCGAATAGGCCCTGAGGGTCTGAGGTGACAATGAGGAAATGTTTTCGTCGCATTGATAAGTAGACGTACCACCGGCTTGCACGGTCTGGATGAACACCTTGGTCATACTTTTGTATTTTTTGCTATATTCGACAGTCCACCATTTTTCTCCTAGAACGAAACCGGCTCCTTGATGCTTCAACTCGTTGTCAGTAAGAGGTCGAATCGATAAGCCTTCACGTGTCCGTGCTTGGGCCCAAGCAGGTTGCGGCCGAGTCAAATGAGACCGCAACGCGGTGGGTTGTCTGCGAGAAGACGAAGTTGCTCCCGGAGTATCCGCTTTGCTCGCTTGGACGACCTTGAAACCAAAGAATTTGCGCATCTCTGCCTCACTGTCGAGATGAGATAATGATACGGATAACAGAGAGGCTAGCGCGTCCACAGAAGCTTGAACGGCAGTACCGGAAGACGAAGGAGCATTAGAATACCTAGCTGGCTGTGAGATTATGGAAATTACGGTCTAGCTGTATACGCACTTGAGCGAGAGTTCTGCAAGCACCTCATTAAGCTCATCCTTGTCTGCTTTCCGAGCCTTTGCTTTGGCCTTTTTGGCCGCCTTTTTCTCGTTCCTTGCGGTCGGAGTGCTGGAGCGGGATACCTTAGGTGGTGTGCCCACGGTAGCGACAGCTATCGCTGTAGCCTTTTTCTTCTTTTTGGACTACTAATATTGTTAGCGACCATTACAACATGCTGATTCGAGCACAAACCTTTTTCGATTTCGTTGAAGCCGCTATCAAACCATCACTATCGTCTTCATCATCTGCAGGATTAAATAGCTGTATATTAGTTCAGTTAGCTGCGAAAGGGTGAAAGATATCGACGTACTGCTGCAAAACCAGCAACAGCTGGTTTCGCTGTCTCTTCCTCCTCGCTATGGTTTATGTCGACAAATTTTGAGGATCCTCCTAGAGTTTCAAGTTCTTCGAGTTCCCTTTGCTGTCGCTTGCTGAGTCTAGGAGGCATTCCAAATATCGCAGGTCGAGGTAAAGAGTCAAGATGTATCGTGTGGCTGTGCGCTTCCGAGCCAATCCCATTTTGGCAATCACCGCTGCATGTACGGGCCGAGATCCGTGATCCCATTGAGTACGGGACAAGTACGGGATGAAAAGAATTTTCATCATAGACGAGCGTATAGGCACTTGTATACCCAATTCAAAGAAGAATAAAGGTCATAAATTATAGAAATTGGCCCTGGAACTATTGATAATTTGTAGATCACTATGATCACCATATCTGTACCCAGTAAGTACCTGTCACAGCGATACTGAAACTTGAAGAGAGGATTTAATTCTAATTAAAGCTAGTGGCTTCTCGTAGCATGTACAGTCGGGCACGATTTCACTCTCTGTTTTGTTTCTCTGACAAGGCCAGTCACCATTTGCTAGCATGGCCTTCGCGAAGTGTCACTTTACTAGCCTGAGTACCAAGCCTATATCACAGAGAACATCTAGTATCTGGAACTTAGTAAAAGAGCAGAATGATGTCCTCACTTTATAGTATGAATGAAAATGGCATATATGGGAAAGCGATGGTGTTCAAGTATGATACATATGGATACCAGGATCATTGGGTAAGGTTGACATTCAATGTCCAAGCTCAAGCTGAGGCAACCTTGTAACATTATATCGGTAGAACAGAGCATTGGAACTTGCGTTGATGAACAAGTCTTCCTCATAATTGAGTCACTTTGAACCAGCAATCAGCTACCTCTTTCAAGGTGATCCAGTATACGATTTTAATCGCATCCTTGCTGAATTTCATGGGTCTTTAGAGTTCCAGACTGTTGCCTATCTGTCAACCACGCATTGACGATGATGTTGCGATCGTGGACATGGTATGTAGACCAGGCCTTGCCGCAAACTAAGCTGCCTATTTTGTGGGGTGCGGCCATTATCCATGAGACATTATCCAACGACGCCGAATTGTTCAAACCATTTATACAGAAGGATTGCAGCCTCATATCGACATGCTTGACATTGCCTTGCTCGGAGATTATGATCCTTACGCATCTGGAGTGTGAGATTTCCGTCTCTGGTGTTGACTTTCCATCTAGTTCATTGTACCCGTCGATTACATGTAAGTATATTGCTCTTGCAGAATGACTGTGTGATAAAGTACTTAGAACGTAGATCATTAGAATTAGGTATTCGTGACATAGCAACAAAAACGTTAAAAATACAAATGAAGCAAGTTAACTAGTGATATAGCTCTGTGATTCTATCCTGCGAGCACGCTCTATCTGGTATGCTCTAAGTGATGAAAGTTCTTGCAATTTGACAAGCTCTCCTTCCTGGAGGCAAGCGAAGACAGCAGCGAAAACTGATTGAATAGTAATCGAGGATCTTCAGTAGTTTTTATGCGCTCGCTGCGTAAACTGAGCGCTTCCTCAAGATATATCCCCATTTCCACAATGACTGTTGAAGAACCGTTAGCGAGCAGAACAACAAAGATATGAATCTGACATACCCAAAACACAGGCATAAGCAGGAAAGAGATACCAGCGAGTAGCGCAGAGCCCGGCCCAAGACCGAGGTTCACAAAGAACGCACGTCCAAACAGTGGGAACACACTCGCAATGGCCGACCGGAACAGATCGTTGCCAGCGAGTACCGACGCCGCATAAGTAGGGTACGCCGATGTAATATATGTCAGGATGCTCTGGAACGTGAGGTATATCCCCGGGAGGTAGAGCGCAGCCCCAATGACGGGAACCATCCAATGTATGCTCTCTTTCGAAGTGAATCCAAAGATGAGAACACTCGTTGGGATGAAGATGCTTGCAATCAAACCAATCTCTAGGCGGATCTCTGGCGCGATGTCGATGCCTGCACCAGCCGCTTTGGCATATCTAGGTGCGATGTGGTATTTCAGGTAGAAGACATATGCGGTGTACTAGAGCACGATTGTCAGCCTAGGAAATCTTGTGAAAGATGAGGACACTTACAGTGATGGCACCAGAGACAACGAATGCGAGGAAGGGCAGACCACTCAGACCAAGGTTGAAGTGGTAGATGTCTGTGAATACAAGCGGGAAAGCTTCAAACCACAGGTAAAAGATCGCATCTGATAAAATATCGTCAGTTGGGGAGTCTACCAAGACGATGTAATGAATTACTCACAGACGAATCCTAGGTAGACATTGGCGAACATCAAGACAGGCTCCTTCGCAAGAATGAACGGACGGATCAGCGCCTCCTGCATCACCGCTCCAAGAGACTCGCCCTCCTTATCCTTCTCACCCTGAGACCTCAGCTCCTGGTTTCCTGTCAGTTTCCTCAGTCGCTGTGCCCGCTTCAGCAGGATCGTCGGCTCGTAAGTCTCCGGAAGAAGTAGGAGGAGGAAGATAAGTGCGAAACCAGCGATCCAGAGGAGCTCATACTGAGGCCACCTCCATCCGTTGGCCTGTGCCGCGAACCCTCCGATGACTGGGCCAGTGATCGGTCCCGCGACAGCGCCAAGTGCCAGATTCCTAGAACATATGCGAATTGATGCATAGGGTAGATGTCCGCCATCGATGCACCTCCTGTAGCGAGTGCAGGACTTCCGACAAATCCGGTGAGGAACCGGAATGCCAGAACCGTGCCCATGTTTCTCGCGACGGCAACGGGAACCTGGAATACAACAAATAGGAACAAAGTGACCATGTACACCGGGTTACGACCTATCCCCGGAAGTTCTTGCAGAGGTGCTAGAAACATGGGTCCGATACCGTACGCTGAGTAGGAGTGTCAGTGCTGCGTGATTGAGAATTCGGCACAGAAGAGCTTACCAAGAACATATAGAGAGAGACCGAGGGTAGCTGTAGTTTGGGAGACATGGAAGTCAGCCATCAGGCCGGGAATCGACGGCGTGTAGATCGCTGAGCCAATATACACGCTGAAAGTGAGAAAACTGATGCTGAACGCGACAAATGCGCGCTTCGCTGGAGACCAATTTCTGGAAATATATTTCAGAACATATATCCGATAGAAGCCGAAAAGCAGCAAACCTTGGATTCTCTTGATCATCGTCCCCATACCATCCTACAATGTATGGATCCGAGTTGAGGGCAGTTTCGATCTGCTTTTGCTTCTCCATGTCAAGATCGGCAGTTAACGTGGACTCCCTCGTAAACTGTACCCCAGCACCTCCAGACTTTTCTAGGTCGCCACATAATGTTGTTGCGTCGGAGTCTGGAGACACGATTGTGGATGGTCTTTGAGAAGATGGAAGGATAAAATGTGGAGGAACC
The DNA here is from genome assembly GCA_030435615.1 of Armillaria luteobubalina. Classification (NCBI taxonomy): domain Eukaryota; kingdom Fungi; phylum Basidiomycota; class Agaricomycetes; order Agaricales; family Physalacriaceae; genus Armillaria; species Armillaria luteobubalina. The sequence continues at coordinate 736,760 of JAUEPU010000028.1, read as the reverse complement.
ACGAAGTCGGGTTGCTGGTCAGTATAAGGAAAGATACGGCCATTTGAGATGTAGTTGATGGCTTGGCCGATGGTCGAGTCACGGAAAATATCTTGGACCATGGTGAGAGAAAAGACGGTCTAGGGAAGATGGATGGGTTCTCATCTTCAACGATTGATTTTATACACGCGAGAGAAATTCTGACAATCATTCAACCGAATTATTCATCCAGTCTCGAATGGTTGGTGATCAAAAGTCGGCATTCCCCCTTTTAGCCAGTTTACTTCGTCATCACGTTCGGTGCTTTCCGTGTGGGTCAAAACAGATTCCTATTTGAGTATGGCGCCAAGAGAACAGCACAGTAAGCCAGACTAAGCCAAAATTCAGGAGACTCGAGACTTGACAGTCTGATTATCGATGCTACTAGTCAGGATGATTAGGAAGGACTCGAACATGTGCCCCAGCGCTTTCCTGCGTCGTTAGCAACTGAGCAGTGAGCGCTAGAATCTCTGCGGTTACCTGTAAGGTGGAAGTAGGAGCAGAAGCTCGAATCGTTACTGACTAAACATGTGGGTCGGACGCGTCGCGATTTTGGTACAAAGGTGGGCTAGATTTGCAACAAATCTGTTGCGTTTTGCGAGATTTGTGCGGGTCAAACTCCACTGCTATCAAGCCTTTAGCTCTGGTTATGAAGGGAGTCGATATGCTTCCGGGATATTCACGCCCAGAGTGATATGGTATCGGCGAAGAGCCTCTGAGGGTTCTGCGCCGGATAAACGCGTTACTGGTTTTGCCGACACCGGCACCGGCGAATGCCGAGACGCGTTGTTTGCAAACATTGTGGCGGTGCACAAAATTTCCTCGCTTTCCCCTTCCTCGGTCGCGTCTAGGCTAGGAATTCGCCATTCTGCATGACCGCCTTACATGATTAGAAGGGGCTTATATGTAGGACGATGGGCGCAGGAAACAATGTTCACCCGTACCTTTACCTCGACCATCGCTCAATGGAAGGGCGGCGAAGGGAGCCGACAGAGGCTTCTCGATTCCCTGAGCAACCTCTCTTCATTACTCTCGTCTTCTGAGCACGGAGACGGTCATGTACACAGATTTGTGAACAAGAAACTTGACCATCGCGATGCTTACACCTCGTCTCGGGATATCGTTTTCCAGAAGATCCTGACGCTGCTCGTTCAACATCGGTCTTGGGACGTAGGAATATCTGTGTATGACCGAATGGTGGCGGAAACCCTGCAGGTACCAGAACATCTGAGGGCTTGCTTCACGGTTGCAAAGTGGCTTGCGTTGCCGCCGCGAAAGCAGGAGAAGCAATTATCGGCTTTTCATTGGATATGTGCAGCGTCTTCATTCGAGGAAAAGCAGCTGTTAGATCTCTTGGATGCATTTGACTGGTCGTCGCGTGCCTCCGATGGAGTGCAGCTCATAGAGATCTTTATCGAGAGCAAGGGGAAGGATTTTATTCTATCGGCCGTGGTCGTTAACAAACTCGTCGATCTACAGACGCGAGCAGGCGATTTGGATGGGGCATTCAACTCTTTGCGGAAACTTAGGCCCGGCAGCGAAGAGAAAACTCTCCGGCCGTTTGTATCCGTCATTGCGCGTATGACCGACACAGGAATAGATGACAAGAGGACTTTTGAGGAGGTCATGAATATGATGAAGAAGCGTGACATTGGTGCCGATACTTCTGTCTTTAATGTCCTCATTGCACGCGAAATCAAACTTGACTTGTACTACAGGGTCTACCCGCGCGTTCTTTCATACTACGAGGTCCTTCGAAACTTGCACGCCGCCACAGGTATCGGTCCCGATGTATACACCTTCCAGCATCTCTGCACCACTATGGGACGCTATTACAAGCCTACCCGTAAGGGCTGGGTACCAGGGAAAGATCAATTTACCCCCCGTCATCTCTATCGTGACATGGTCGCCATCCATTTTAATACCGAAGAGTCCAAAGCCTCATCCGTCGACATGAGCGAGCTCTACAAGGACCAAAAGCTTCTCAACGCGATGCTGTACATGTTTCTCTCTCTCGACGACCACGTCGGGGCCCTCGTCTCCCTTCACGGGTTCACAAAGTTCGGAATTCCCGTAAATGCTAAGACGTACAAGTACGTCGTCGAGCATGTCGCTCGGAAGATCCACTATGATAGACGAAAATGGATGCCGGTATTTTTGGACGGATCGAAGCTGGATGGAGGTGTGGAGTTGATGGATCCTCGGTTGTTAATTCTTCTGCTCGCCTCTATGAAGAGGAGCGCGCGCGGTCTTGGACGCTGTGTCGTTCCTACGTTAAGTATGATCGGTGGGAAGACGGAAGTTCCATCGAGCGCACGGCTTGATTTGGCTCCCCTTGGGGATACGTTGTTGCAGGCCGCGTACAACGCAAAGGGGAAGCGAACCCCGGACTCGGATCAGGATATCAAACGGGAGATCTCAGAGGCGCAGATGCTAATGTTCCCAACAGTCCCAACGAAAAACTATCAATGTGGACCTAGGCGTCTTAGGCTTCGCAGAAAGTGATGTCCACGTGTTCACGGTCGCTAGTCGACGTCTCGGAAGCCCTTTCGTGTACTTGGAGCCTTGGGACGATGAGGTATGTCTCTCGTCATGATGTGATTCTCTTACTGACCGTTATCTAGACTTTGGATGATGCCGCGTTGTGGCTTGCGTTTTCCGTAGTCGGTATCTACTTGCAGCACCCTATTCTAGCTATCCTCTCGGGATTAGTCATATAACCCCACCTGCCTTTCTACCTGTTTTTTTACCCTGATATCCACTGCCACGCATCTCTCACTTCGAGAATACATTCTCAGAGGATAAAAAGTTGAGCCAGGACCCATGTCTACGCTGGCCCGTCTCGGATCCCAATTAGAATTTCAATCACACACGCCAAACGGACAACGGACTTGTGATGGAGAGACAAGCCCTTTACAGGATGATAAAGTAAAATACTACGTCCATATCGAATTTCTAGAATATGGCGAAGACTATGATACAGCCGGACGCCACGGCATTAAAGAGACAAGGGTTTCGCTTGTGAAGCCAGACCGACTGCGGGCGGTATCGTGGGGTTGTCGACACTCGCACACTGGGGAGATGACGTTTGCTCGTGGTCAAGCCCCACGATGTGCAAAATTCCCGTGATACTGTCCTATTAAAAATAAACAATTGGTGCACATCGTGGTTCTGAAGTTATGATTTAGAGAATTGGCATTCTAAGGCAACTCGGTACAGACAAAACACTTGGAAATGCCACGAATTAAATTTAGGTCGTGTAGCTGCCCTCCACGATCTTCAGCAGGCCCACTTCCTTATCCCAGATAGTTCGAACAATTTGCATGCCTCTTATAATTAAGTTTTCTCATTGGCTGTAACTGGTGTGAGAAAAAGAGTGAGAGAAAGACGCAAGGCGTGGGTGGTAATGGCGGAATGGAAGCCCAAATGGGAACAAAACAAATTACAAAGTTGGTAAAGGATATCATTGTTCAACGTTAGTTGCCTTGCTCCGAGCTCGTAGCTGAGGACCATATCTATAGAAAACAAAAGGTGCCGGGCAGCCAATGACCAGGCAGATCAAAGCCAGGATGGAGTTACCCCAGCCTGGAGAACATGAGACTGACGTTCATTGGTCAAGCGGAAAGACCACTTACCGTCGCCAACTTTCTTATACATCTGATCAGCGAAGAGAGGAAAACCAAACCCAGCGAAGGCTCTGAATGAAGAAACCCCTGCGATCGCACTAGCCGCATGGAGCGCGTAATTATCCACCTGTGAAGGGGTGTTTAAGTCCTTACCTCTCAAACTGTTGTTAATTATTCACCAGATAAGTCTGTATACACGTCCAATTTCCGCCTGTTACTTCGTGTCGAATGAGTAGTACAGTGAAAACTTGCGAGACACGCACCAATTCCGATGGAATATATAAATACGCCGATGTCTATCAGTGAGCCTCAGTCGAGTTAAAATCATTGTAAAGGACAAGACACACCAGGAAGAAGCCAAAGGGTACGTGCATTAGCCGTCCATCCGTATATCAACAGTCCAATCGGGAGCGTAGTCGCGGAAACCATCAGAAGCGGTAATCTGATAATAGGTCAAGCTCTTCTCAAGCTTCAGCACAAGACTGCTACCTCATTTCTGGGGTACCAATTCCACCATTTTTGGCTTTCAGTCGAACATAAATCTTATTCAAAACTCTTGCACCAACTTGTCCTCCGACTAGTGAGGGAGATCAGATCAACCGTAAGGTCCATAAAATGACCGAATAATCCCACCGGTGGATCCCAAGGCGATTGCGAGATAGTGCAAGCCCGCAATTCCAGTGTTTTCATGGTATTGATCTGTGTATACTTTGACGAAAGCTGATTGGGTGGTCAAAAGTTAGCCTCAAAAAGGACAAAAGTAGTGCCCACTTGAAAGACTCAGATACAGTACCCCGTAGAGAACGGCCATATAGAGGGCAAAGACTTGTACAATAGGCTCCGTGGCCAGAAACTTGAGCGGCTTGGTCATGCCTTGGGTCATGACACTAGCCCAATGTCGGTCAGGCTGCTCGAACCGCGAGCGAATCATGCTGTTGCCGGTAGATTTCCTGAGAGCACGAGCCTTGCGCTTCTGCAGCTCCGGAACATAGGTTTCTTCTAGAAAGATCTTATTACGAAGACGATGAGCGGACTAACATCTGTTGCGAGAAATATACTCACGAAGCCTGCAATTTGTAGAACGGCGTCAGCAATGCTGACGCTCCAAAAGACCCACTCCCACCGGACTCGTGACGCTATCCACCCACCGACTAAGGGACCGGTGGAAGGCCCGACCAATGGGGCAAGGGAATACAAGCTCATGGCCATCCCCCTCTCCTCTGGGGACCAAAGATCACCAACAACGCCTCCGCCGACGGACTGAGGGGCAGCGCCGCCAAACCCAGCCAGAAATCTGAAAATTAGCATTTGTGTGGGTGTCTTGGCGATAGAGCATATGGTATTAAATACTAAAGATGGCAAATCAAAGGGTCAGCAAAGGAGAAAGGAGCGCTTGAAAGTGAATACCTAAGAACCAGATATTAGATATTTGTAGAACTATGAGACGACCACAGAGCTCGGACATCGGTCCCCATATTAAAGGCTTGTCAAGCTTGAGAAGCGTGTGATAGTATAAGAGAGAGCGAAACTTACCCCGCATGCATATGCTAGAACGAAAATAGAGAGCGACATATTCTGCAAAATCGAATCGTGCGGGATATGCAATGCATCAGAAATAATCGGCAACGCAGGAGACGATATCGATGAAGCTACCGGGCTTTTATATGACAGAGTCCATCAACATTACCGTTCTTTTGGACGTGGGAATGCATACCTTATGAACGTAAAGAGACTAACAACCAGTGTAACGGTCCAGCGTCTTCGGTTACTCCAGTTGCGAGGATTACCTGGATCGTCGGGTCCGTCCCAATCCAGTTCCTTGGTGCTCGCATTTTCTGAATGCTGGTATGCTTCATCAGCCGATGCTGACATTTTTAAGCTCGAGTTGAAACCGGAATCTAGCATGGGGTCAACGGGTTCGTTATACGAGGATAATACGATAGATTTGAGGAGAAGCAAGGTACCGTGGACTTCAGACAGCGACATGTGTATCAACAGCAAAGCACAGAAAGACGACTTTATGTGAAATAAAATGAACGCAGAAACGCAGAAACACCCAAGGGTTTTAACCGTGAGCAAGAGCCGAAGCAAAGGAGACTAAAGTAGCCTGCATAGTATTCTTCCCTCCAATTTTCTCTGTAGAAAGAGCCAAGCCATCGCCTAATATCATACTTGGATGACCCGAGGCACTGGGTATGAGAAGAACATTCGTTTATCCAATATCTCTGTGGAAAGAGATTAAATTCAGCTACCAGCTCCCAAAGGCATCAATATCTGTGCGAATTTTAGCACCAAGACTTTTCGGATTCCTCACCGGCTATTCCTCGGCTAGAAAACCTGCCTGGTGAGTCAGACATAATGAGAAGAAATGTCTCTCAACCACATTCCCGACACAATGGACGGAGCCAACATCATGGTCCCGCGACGCGTCGTCCTTGTGGCGTGAGAAAGGCTGTGAGCTTTTCGAAGGCAGTTGCCGGCTTCGGTCCCTGACTTCAACACGACCATCTCAAGCTGCAGATAAATCGTGTCGTCTGGTTGTATCCTGGAATTACTAACTATATAAGAAATATCTTCCAACTACAACTTATCAGGTACTTTCCTTCTAACCTTTTTTTTGCTGTTTTCTAACAGAAGCTGAAGTCATTTTTCACGTCGTTTGATTGAACATGAAACACCGACTCCGAAAACTCTGCTTATGGGCAAGCTCCCAATGAACTCAAATGTGAGCTAAAGACACTTTATGGTTGCCCAATGCAGCTCTGTCTTGCAATCTATTTTGCGTTATCTCCGCACCATCTTTCACATGTAATCTTACTACTTCTTATCGTCGTTAGAGGGATCCCACCATTCCCAGTATTTTGCACTAATTAAGGAAGCACAGTCTCAGCTCTATGCATTCCACCCATTAGCATTCACCGCGTCCCAGACTGCGAAAGAAGCGGGCGACGTCAATTCGACCCTTCTAATGATGCTAAACCTTCTCTCTTCTGTGTTACTACCCTTGAAGGTGTGTTTTCGTTCCGGTTTAGTGCGAGTGGCGTTCCGATGTAATTATGCGAACAGGAATAGATACAGCCGGCTCTTCAATCATAATCACAGACAGAAATACATACGCCTCGGGATCTTTCTGCCAAAGCTAAGAATGACCATAAATGTGCACTTCAGAAATAATTCTGGGTTACGTTCCCCATCGGTGAGTCCGGTCTTGGCGTTATCTGATCGTGTACCTATAATTGTGCAAAACGAAAGTGAGAGCGTCCTTTGCTGAGAAATGTCTATTCAATTCCAGCTCATATCCCACGAATTTCAGGCATGGAGCACATCTTCATAACATCCGAACTCAATGCACCAAGGGGTATCATCTGCAGTTGTCCATTGCAGACGGGAATTTTTTTACGTTTCATAACCTCATTCACCACGCATATTTGGCTTTTCACAGGAGGATGGAGTGCGGAGGCGATGCTAGCCAATGCCAACGGTTCTGTACTCCCAAGCCAAGACAAAACCATTTTCGTACCAACCGCCCGCTGCTAAGCTATTTAATCCTGGTCTTTGTCCTAGTGTTCACTGGGACGCGTCACCTTCAACCTATTTTCCTCTTTGTATAAGACCATTTCCAATGCCTATGTTGTACGTTCACGTGGAACCCAGATACTCCACGCTTCCCGCTGACTTCTTTGGCCAGACCTAATCCTGCCAAGAAATACTTACCGTATCCTGCAGTCGAATTTCCCCCCAACTACGTTCGCCAATGGCCAGCCAGAAGAACCACCGTCTCTCCAACCTGGCTCTCAACAGACTTACGTGACGGGAATCAAGCACTAGTCAATCCCATGAGTAACACCACTAAACTTGAGCTCTTCCGGTCAGTTTCTCTCTCCTTTACAAAATCGGCTCGCCTGACTGCAATTTATTAGATTGCTGGTCGATACCGGCTTTAAAGAGATCGAAGTCGCATATCCATCTGCTGCCGACCTAGAATATCAATTCGTCAGATCTCTGATCGAACATGCTGAAATCCCGGACGACGTTGCTATTCAAGTAGGTTTCGTTTTCCTGGATATAGCACCGCAGTAATTATGGTTTCTTCAGATCATCACTCCCGCCCGCTCGGATCTGATAACAAAGTCAATCGCATCTTTATCTGGTGCGAAGCACGCGATCATCCATCTCTACAACGCCGTGTCCCCTGTCTTCCGGGAAGTCGTCTTCAGGAACACCAAAGAACAGACAATCGACTTAACTCTCAACGCTGTTCGTTTGGTCAAACAGTTGACTGAAGAGGAGACTGCTCGTTCTGGTACGTAGTACACATGACTTGAAGCGTTGACCAGACGTCTGATAGTATCATCGACTAGGCACACGCTTCACGCTGAATTACTGCCTTGAGACGTTTTCCCAGACTGAACCCGAATTCACGGTCGAACTCGGCAACAGAGTTCTGGCGGAATGGGGGAAGGCCAGCCCGGATGATAAGGTTATTTTTAACTTGGCTGCTACTGTCGAGTGTGCACCAAGCAACCATTACGCTGATATGGTAAGAGATATCATGCTTTAGCCTTCTCTAACCGTGCACTGATCTGCTTTACCAGGTGGAGTTCTTCTCCAACCATATCAATCAACGAGACAGTGTCATCCTAAGTGTTCATCCTCATAACGACAGAGGTAAGCATCGACAACTTGTTCGGCTACAAGCTCTAACCCTCCTCAATTCAGGGACTGCTGTCGCTGCAGCAGAACTGGGCCTTCTCGCCGGAGGCACCCGCGTTGAAGGTTGCCTCCTCGGGAACGGCGAGCGCACCGGAAACGTCGACCTAATCTCCCTCGCTCTGAACCTCTACTCTCAAGGCATCTCTCCTCACCTCGACTTCTCCGATCTCCCAGAGATCGTCAAAACTGTCTGTCGTTGCAATGAGATGTCCGTCCCTGTGCGTTATCCTTACGCTGGCAACCTCGTGTTCTCCGCTTTCGCTGGGACGCACCAAGATGCCATTAAAAAGGGCCTTGACTCTCAAGCGAAGCGATGGGCAGAAGCTGATCGTTCTGCAACAGGAATCAAGTCCTGGGATGTGCCGTATATCCCTTTGGATCCTAAGGACATCGGCTACGGCTACGATAACCTCATCAGGGTCAGCAGCCAGAGCGGGAAGGCCGGGACTGCATATGTTATCAAACAAACGATGCAACTCGACCTGCCTCGTCGAATGCAAATAGCCTTCTACGGTGTCATTCAGAAGGAAAGTGAACAGTCCGGCAAGGAAATGACAACCACCATTATCACAGACGCCTTCAAACGAACGTACTCCATCCACCATGGGCCTATGAATCGACTTTTCCTCCAGTCCTATAGCCTCTTGCCATTGTCGCCTTCGTCTAAAACGCCGTCTTCGCCTGCCTCGGACTATTCTGACGACCTCTTCACCTTATCTTCCGCTGAAGACAGCGAAGGCCATTTCAGGTTTGAAGGCCGCGTCGTCGTGGATGGTGCTTTGCGCATTGTTCAGGGCGACGGTGGCAACACAGTCCAGGCAGTCTTGAACGCTATACAGGCGTACCTCGACCTAGAACTCACCACGGGCGAGTGCGCTGCACAGACGATTAACAACGACAACAACCCCAAAGCAGCGACGTTCCTCGAGATGCGTGGCCCAGGCGGCGAATGCGCATGGGGTGTCGGTATTTCTGATAGCGTGACGACGTCCAAATGTCGCGCGGTCATCAGCGCTGCCAACGGACTCATTGGCGATCGACCCATCCCTCGAAAGATGATATTCACCCCTCGCCCTCTCCCCGCTCAAAGTCAGCTATCGGACAACTGGCTTCGAGATGTCAAGCTGAGGACAGGACACGCCCTCTTACCCACACCGGAGCAGGAGAGAGCTGAGTTTGTCAAGATGGAGACGTCGGTCTGAACTAGGATAGAGGACGGTTTAGAGTTTTTGGAATGTACCTATCATAAGCGATGTTGTATTTTATGTATGTATTGTGTAACAGGTATAAATGTGTTACTAGCAAGCATATCAAAGCAGTTGTGATTAGTTATATTCATCATCAATACCTTCTTCCTCCTCTTGATCCTCCACCCGGTCCTTGGTATGGACTATAATCTGGTGGTGGACGGCCTCCTGCAATTTTTTGTCAATACCTCGTACAGGGTCAGCGCCACGAACTGAACTTACCTCCTCGAGGTGGGACAGACGGCGGCGGAGACCTTGTCCTTGACGAACTCGAGCTCGGAATAACAGCATTACGGAAAAGATTCATCAAGTCCTCAGTACGGAAAACCGGTCCATCGAATTCGGAAGCAGAGGGAAGTGAGCTTAGGAAGTACGATATTACCGGGGGAAGGGTGACAGGTTTCTCTTCCTCTTTGTCCTTTTCTTTCTCTTGTCTTCGTGGTGGCGGTAATGGCGGGCGTTCGCGGTCTTTGTTCAAAGGTGGAGGCGGGCTATATCGTCGTCCTCTTGAGGACGAAGGACCGTCTCGACTTTCCCATCGATCTCTTTCGGATGGCCGTAGTGGTGGCGAATTCGGGCGCGCGCGCTTGTGCGATGGTCCGTAGTCACCGCTTCTGTCGTCCCGAGGTTTGCGGTGCTCAGGCGACGGGGGTCTCTTGTTACCAACCACCGGTGTAGGAGGTGGGGCAAGAAGACTCTGCATTGTATCACTTCGGCCCAAGGCCGACGTACTCTTTTTGGCTATAGCTACACCTAGGTCTCGGGCAGCGATAGCATCGACACCCAAGTAGACGTGCCGTTGTGCAAACCTCTTCAGTGGCGGATCTATGCGGAGGTCAGAAAAGAATGATACTATCAAAGAGCAGCATACCGTTTGGATAAACATCAGCCATCCGTTTCTCCAGTTTGAGGGCAGCTTCGAGGTCAGCGTACTGATACTCATATCGAGCCCAGCGTTCCCACAGTGGTCGAGCCTTTTCAGGAGGGAAGGTATTGATGACGCGCTCAAACAACGCTCGTGCATCTATTACGAGTTAACATAACGTAGGAGACAATCACAGAAGTACAGCCACTTACTGTTCTCATCGTTGATCGAGATAAGGAATGCCAGATAACGGATAACAAATTCTATCTCCGTGGCGAAGGTGCTGAGACCTTTTTCGAAGATCCGGCTGGCAATATTTTTATCATTGGTGCAGTGAAACTCCATAAGCGCTGTAAAGGAATTTTAGTAACGAGAAAGTGGTGCCAATGATGATCTTACCTGCCGCTTCATATACTTCCCAAGGGCACCAGCGATCCTTCCTAGCCGTCTGAAATACAAATCGAGACTCCTTTACACCTTCTGAACGTCGCATGGAACGCATATAACAAATATACACTAATCCGTATTCTGCCCGCTTCTCGGCAAGTTCACTCGATTTTGGGGGCGTCTCATCAGATGACTGGCTGTTGAAGGAATAACTATTTGATTGACTGCCTGTTTCGTTGGCCGGGGGCTGTGCACCAGGGATATCCCCGTTGGCGCTACTGAAGGATGAATTAGCGGACTTGACTTTCTGCTCAATCGCTTCAAGATCGACTCTCAAATTCGCAAGGAAGGTGTCGAAGGTGGTCTTGACCTCATCATACTTCTTGTTAGTTTCGAGGGCTTCTGCGTAGGCAAATGTGAGGAGGAAGCTACGGCAACGGTGAGCATATGTTTGATGAGAGGGTTAACGAGATAGATAACCTCAATGGATTTGCTTCGCGCCCGTTCTTGAGAATAGACATTGCTTCCTCATTTTTGCCGATGCTCTTGGTCCACGTGTATGCCATGTACCTACCCAAATCCCGAGTCAAACGTCGACGTACGTACACAGCTCGATCATCACAAACCAGATTTCAGGAAAGTATCGCATTCTAATGACGGCTTTCCGATACACAGTCTGTACGCGTAGAATCAACAGGGGCTTGTCCTTGTCCTCGATTTCAAGAGGATTGCTTTCTTCCCATTTCAAGTACGCTTTCCACTTGCCGACTGTAGAGCGTTCTGCAGGATCGAACGAGGGCAAAGAGGGTAAAAAGAGTTCTGGGCGGCCTGTTGAAGGAGGATACAACGTCGATACATAGTTATTCAACTGGCGATACACTGTTCGTGCTTGCATATGTGCCGGCGAAAGGTCGGCCATGAACTTCTTTGCAGTAATTTTGTTCAGCTTCATTTCGAACGCTTCGAGGTCTTGCCAAAGCTTCTCTACGTTGTCCAGTGGTATTTGAACAGCACGGTGATAGACTTTGCGCAGCGCATCCATGTTTTGCTGTTGGTCCCAGGTGGTCGTCGCCGTAGCCTGGCGGAGTTCAACTAATGCCCCAGATGACAACGATAAGAACCTACCTCGCTCTCACTCAAAAACTGGATATAATCGTGCCAGATGTCGCCTGCGTCCTTGTCCTGACCGACTCCATGGGGGGGATTTAGCGCAAATTCATACGCCTTCCTAACGACTTCTCGCTTAGCGGGATCTCGTTTGGTGGGATCTGAATGCACACGTCTGTTGCCAATGTTAGATAGGACCTGAGCAATGCTACGCTATAATGACTCACCTGACATAGGTTAGATAGAATCGAAATAGGTCCACGGAGGGAGAATGCTTCAAGAACGTCGTGAACAGTGCCTCAGCTTCGCCAAAAGTCTTGGGATTATCAAGGTAATGGCTAATATACGAAATTTGGGCCGCAGACTGCAAAAAAATGAGAGAAAGTAAACCGGACTCTGGGAGGACTCACCGTGTTTGGATATTGCTTTAGCAACGAATCGAAAGTAACTTTTATCTTCTCTGTTTCTCCACTTTGCTCAGCAATCTCAACAAGTCGCTTCCAGAGAGCAGGACTGTGCGGTTTTTCCGCCAATTGAGCGCGCAAGGAATCAAATTCGGACACCGGTGGTAGGCTCTGCGACGACGGCTCGGTCTTGACTGGACTGTTCAAAGCTGCGATAATTTCTTCGCTCGGTTGTGTCGTGTCACCAGCAAATTCATCTTGAGACATCCAGAAGAAATTCAAGTTGTACACGCAAGGGAAATCAGGGAATCAGGGAATCAGGAAAAGAAAAAGTAGGATGAGGGTAGAAGACAAGATTGTTGATTGTTGACTGTAACCCTAACCCTACTACAAATTTTCCACGAGGCTCGGATGTTTCCGGTGGCTGTGCACGCAAGGACCGTAGCACGCTGCAGCCTGCCACTGACCGTCCTTTATTCTTCGGGTGCATTTGCCACCACAATGGCCTTTCACTCCTTTTACTATAAGGGCATCCAGAGCGCGTGTATTTCTCCTTCATCTCGTTGTCGCCTGTTTTCAATTTGGTTCTGGAGACCTCCTACTCAGCAACTTCTCTATGGGTTGTTTCATATCCAAACTTTGGGCTATACTGTGGCACATATGGAGAACTACACTAGGATGTCATCGGCGCAAATTTTCGCATGGTACATATGCGAATGAGAGGGAAGAGCAGGCATACTGGGAATCAGCGATGCGATGGAATTTATACCTGCAGACATCTGGTGCTATGAAAGACTGGTCAATCCCGGTCATAACATCCTATACACCCGCCCCCCCGGCACCAGCATCTAAGAAAGATGGAATAGAAGCCACAGAATACTATCTTCCATCAAAGGCATTCTGCAAGTGGTATCGAATGGTTTTCCCCGAAAGCCCAGTACGTTGCGTCGACTCTGCACCACTCTTGGATATCTCTGACTCGATTACTTAGCATTATCCCACACTCAGCCAAGCACAAAGGCTGAAGACACACTTCAGCAGCCTCGATCGTCGAGAGATGCATCGTATGTCCCGGATGTTATCTGATGAGGTCGTCTTTGGCACCCACAGACGTTGGAGCTCGGATTATAAAGCAATGTGGATGTTGTGGATGGAGAAGAAGAGCGCTGACGTGGCCATTGTCTTTGTGAACCAAAGCCAATGAACGAATAAATACTTCATAAAATATAGCATTCGTTCCTGGTATATCCTATTAATGGTTAGTGACGGTATCGTAGTAATGAATAGGCATCGTACTTCACATCTGCCCTTTCCTCATCAGATTCCTCCTCACCCTCCTCTTCTCTGCGCCAAGTCCCTCCCTCTTCCCCCATTGCAAGAACGGCACTTTGACCTTCTCCACGCCCGCAACCTCATCATTATCTGTCCTAAAGTCCAAAAGCCCCCAAATCGGCAGCTCCATCTCGCCTTTGACAAGGACACGCGCCTTGTGTAACGAAGCCGGCGGAGTAGGCGTCAGTACGTGCAAGACAGAGGGCGATAATGACCGAATAAGCGCGAGCCCATAACACAACGATGATTGAGTAGAAGGGGGTAGGGCGCCCTGGGTGTACGGTATAGCACCAAGAGGTATATCCACGCTCCCCGGTTCACAGCTCACTAGTCCCACCAACGCACCATTGAGCACACATTGTATCTCCGAAGGCCGGACATCCTCCGTACCCGCTCCAGTGAGAATGACCTGATCAACTGCAGCCGAGATATCCACCTCGTACGGTCGCTTAGCACACAGCGGGAGGGACGTGTTCCACTTCATGGCTGTGATTTGCCGGAACGAATCAGGGTTGATAGCTGAAGGGAACACGGCATGTAAGTAGGACATTATCGATAGCGCTCGCGTGTCAACAGCAGAATACAGGTTCGATGAGGGTATGGGTTTGATCATGCGGTGAACCTGATCCCGCTGAGTGGGCCAGGAATTATCGCTTATCGGGGCCTCAAGCTCGAATATCTGTGTCGGCTCGACCATGGCGTGGATTTTTTGTAAAATATCTGCACCTAGACCTTTCGTCCAACCCATCGTGTTGACAACGAGCGGGATGCGGTCCCAGGTGCGGTCATCGTCAGCTTCAATACCCATGTCAGTAGGCGTCTGGATATCTAGACGGTACGTTTGTACTAAGGACTGGATGGCCGATAGATAATGTGATGGGGACGACTTGGGTGTTGTCGCGCCAATGTAGTGAGCCTGAATGGGGAGCGTTGGATGAGTAAATGGCGGGCCTAAATTTTTGGAATGAGTACAAGTACACGCGACAATTTGTTTTTCTTACCGAACAATGGAGACTCTATTATGTTCAGAGCAACTATACCTCCAGGAGTAAACTCGGACTGGCCTATGTCACATTCTAAATATGCGACCCGTTGATATCTGTGGTACTTTGATGAGGATTGTAAACGGTGAATAAAACTACCCAATTACCTAGCCAGAAAGCGGTTTACTAAGGTCCGAGCAAAAGTGCTTTTACCTGTCTTCCTGGGTCCCTCTACAACGTACACCTCGGAAGCATCCGCCTCTAGTGGAGAAGCAGAGGACAGGGCAGAAGACCAAGATAGCGGCAGACAAAATGGTTCGCAGTGTTTAGTCTTCTGGATAACCTAGCCAGTCTCATGAGCTGTATGTATCACTGAAGAAAAAAATAATGTTTGCCATATGAACACCTGGTACACAAAAATCAAAGGCATCTTCATCCCTTCGCCGATAAGGACTGAAGACACGGTCAAATGCTCTGCATACGACTTCAAGGCCGGAGACATTTGTCTGCAGTTCTTGAATGACGACCAATGCATCAGTAGTCCCCGACAAACGTTGAAAGCGAGAGGCAAGAGACATGGTTTTTGACGGCCCCCCTTGACTCTCAGATTCTACTGCGATAACAGGTAGAGGAGAAGAACGTGGAGCGAACACATTGTGTGTGCAGGTCGATGAATGAATAGTGGTACCGCAAATCTTGATCGACCCTCGGAGAACAGCTAGTTTGTAGGTCCCTAAGAAGCAGATTGTGTCGGACGAGCTGAGAGAAAGGAGGGCAGCTGCGCCTTCTCCCAATCCAAAGAAGCAAAGTTCTTCGGGGGTCAGAATAAAGGTATTCTGGTCAAGTATGGGATGGAATGTCGAGAGCGTATCGGATTCCTCAGGAATAATCGGTGGTGGTGGTGGCTGTGGAACTGATATCGGCACCGGTGCTTCACCCTCCTCTTCGGAAGAATCATTCAGCGGTGCACTCGGAGACCATCCCCGCAGGATAGACTGTTCGATGTCCCCTTCATCAGACGTGTCTGAATCAATGGCAATAATGTCCTCTTGTATCTGGAACGGGTCAGGCTCCTCAAAATACCGCGATTGCTCCTGCCGCCTGTCATTATTTTTCTTCTTCTTCTTTCGAGAGGAAGGGGCACTCTGCGACGACGGTTTCCGTTTCGAAATAGGTCGCGAACGCAACGACTGTACTGGAACTGGCGCTGGTTCGTCCTGGAGCACGGGGGGAGTTGGTTCAGGCTCTGACCTCGTTCCTTGAGCTGCCTTACGAGCGGCGACAGCGCTCAGCATTGTACGCTCGCGAGATTGAGAGAACGGGAAGACGAAAAAATATAATTTCCAAATGCAGACACGAACGTCAGAATCGGGCCGCAATGCCGGTCGCATTTGTTTCTTCCCGCACAAAGGTTTTCTGCTGCTGGCCGAAGTTTCGAGTACCCATGTAATTGGTTTCAGCAAGAATTACCGTGGCACGGTTCACTCAGAGCTGCGGAAAATACCAGACTTCTTGTTGAGATAAGCAGTATTTCTTCAGCCGCTCACCCGGATTTCAGCAGGGAACCTTCGCAAACAGGCGAGGGATCGTCATTGTTCATCTCCACAAGCCTCCACACTAATGCAAGTGGTGCTATACTGTGCGACACTTAATATCCCAGCACTTCTCCGCTTCGCGTTGTCACATAAGTTACTCATCACTTCAGGCTCCGAACTTTTTTCAAGCTCAACGCAAATCACATTACCCAGGGCTGATGTCCACATCCTGAATTGATTATTCCTGGAAATCAGTATAATATGTAGGACCCACCTCCGAGATGACAATTAATTTGGAGCTCGGTGAAAGGACCGAGGAATCGAGTCCAACAATGGTTTTCAACTCGAGTCTCACTCCAGCCAAACATGTGAAGTACCCTCATACGTGAAAGACGCTGGATCTGCCGCTTCTCTTTGTGCTGATGGACATTGTGATATCTCGTAGCAGTGCATTCTTACCCCCGATATCGATAGATGCTCTGATACAGTCCGCCTATCAAGATCTCGAGCCTCATGTCTGTCGTCCCACCTCTAACGCGCTCAGATAGCTTTGCCTCCTTCGTCACAGCAGTTATGGACGACCTAAATCCTGGGATATATGGGATCCAACTTGCAGATTCTTTGGAAAAAGGCAACACCTATGTCGACCTCTCAGGGCAAGACTTGAGAACTATCATTGGTACGAGAGTACCTCAGTATCTTTTATTGCGATTGTCTCAATGAAGTTCAACAGGCTTTACTGCTCATGGTGGCGACAATCAAAGAGTATGGCTGAGCTATTCCCTGCAAGTTCGCCGTCTAATAATTGTCAGTGGGAATTTGCGACGTTGGGCGCGGGATACTCCATTCGAAGTACCTACAATGGGTCATACTTGTCTGTCGATTTCAAAACTCTGCGTGAGCTTCGACCACACGTTGTCGCCTCGTCATTTCCCGTCAGCTGGGACGTTAAGATGTATGACGCAGAAAACGGAGTCTACAGGTTTGGTTCCGTCCTTTCGTTCGTAGTGCACATCCTGATGACCGTGATCGAAAGGATCCGGTGGCCTGAAAGCGAATATGTGTTTAGCATGGGTACCCAAGTTGACGGTCTCCCTCCTGTATGTTACCTTGACAAGCACTGAGACCTCATGCTCAGCACCAGACCAGATATTCCTTTCCAAGCAGAACTCAAACGCTGATTCCTCGCAGCTATGGTGCCTCCGTGAATGCGAAGGTGTTCCATTGTCACCATTGACCCAGCCGTCATCGAATACGGTACTAGTGAACTTTGGTGACAGCGCTGAGGGAGATATCGTAATTACGACAACCACCACAACGCTGACGAAGGTCAAGAGAGTTGTCGGATGACCTAAGTAGTACCTGTCTATGATATTGTTAACGGGGCATACCTACCTCAGGTTGACCACAATGGGACATTTTAATCGGTGACAGTGAGATTCGAACCCACGCCATATTAGACATGACGATTTTCGGCATATGTAAGCCATCTCCTATCCGTGTCAAGTTTTCGACAATATTTACCTGAATATCAAATTTGACCCACTTTTATCCGAATTCGCGACTCAGTACTCATCGATCATCCTCGAGTGCGGGTGTCTTAGATAGGGATCCCTCCTCTCGTCTTCCGAATACAGTGCACACCGACCTTTCTCAATTGCAACTGGCTTCCACTCGTTCAAGGTCCAGTTTCAACCCAGAGTGGGGTGGAGATTGTTGAGAACTCGGTCTTACGCTTTCGTAATCATGGTATTGACTTACGAATTTCAGCACTGGGAGCTGACTGATACTTTTTCTTTTGGGACAGTTTAGAACAAATCGTTTGGTTGGAGGTCTATTTTTGTCCAGTTTTGTTTGTTTCAGACCCACACGGAAAGCACCGAACGTGATGACGAAGTAAACTGGCTAAAAGGGGGAATACCGACTTTTGATCACCAACCATTCGAGATTGGATGAATAATTCGGTTGAATGATTGTCAGAATTTCTGTCGTGTGTATAAAATCAATCGTTAAAGATGAGAACCCATCCATCTTCCCTAGACCGTCTTTTCTCTCACCATGGTCCAAGATATTTTCCGCGACTCGACCATCGGCCAAGCCATCAACTACATCTCAAACGGCCGTATCTTTCCTTATACTGACCAGCAACCCGACTTCGTGGTTCCTCCACATTTTCTCCTTCCATCTTCTCAAAGACCATCCACAATCGTGTCTCCAGACTCCGACGCAACAACATTATGTGGCGACCTAGAAAAGTCTGGAGGTGCTGGGGTACAGTTTACGAGGGAGTCCACATTAACTGCCGATCTTGACATGGAGAAGCAAAAGCAGATCGAAACTGCCCTCAACTCAGATCCATACATTGTAGGATGGTATGGGGACGATGATCAAGAGAATCCAAGGTTTGCTGCTTTTCGGCTTCTATCGGATATATGTTCTGAAGTATATTTCCAGAAATTGGTCTCCAGCGAAGCGCGCATTTGTCGCGTTCAGCATCAGTTTTCTCACTTTCAGTGTGTATATTGGCTCAGCCATCTACACGCCGTCGATTCCCGGCCTGATGGCTGACTTCCATGTCTCTCAAACTACAGCTACCCTCGGTCTCTCTCTATATGTTCTTGGTAAGTTCTTCTGTGTCGAATTCTCAATCGCGCAGCACTGACACTCCTACTCAGCGTACGGTATCGGACCCATGTTTCTAGCACCTCTGCAAGAACTTCCGGGGATAGGTCATAACCCGGTGTACACGGTCACCTTGTTCCTATTCGTCGTGTTCCAGGTTCCCGTTGCCGTCGCGAGAAACATGGGCACGGTTCTGGCATTCCGGTTCCTCACCGGATTTGTCGGAAGTCCTGCACTCGCTACAGGAGGTGCATCGATGGCGGACATCTACCCTATGCATCAATTCGCATATGTTCTAGGAATCTGGGCACTTGGCGCTGTCGCGGGACCGATCACTGGCCCAGTCATCGGAGGGTTCGCGGCACAGGCCAACGGATGGAGGTGGCCTCAGTATGAGCTCCTCTGGATCGCTAGTTTCGCACTTATCTTCCTCCTCCTACTTCTTCCGGAGACTTACGAGCCGACAATCCTGCTGAAGCGGGCACAGTGACTGAGGAAACTGACAGGAAACCAGGAGCTGAGGTCTCAGGGTGAGAAGGATAAGGAGGGCGAGTCTCTTGGAGCGGTGATGCAGGAGGCGCTGATCCGTCCGTTCATTCTTGCGAAGGAGCCTGTCTTGATGTTCGCCAATGTCTACCTAGGATTCGTCTGTGAGTAATTCCTCACACTGTCTTGGTAGACTCCCCAATTGACGATATTTTATCAGATGCGATCTTTTACCTGTGGTTTGAAGCTTTCCCGCTTGTATTCACAGACATCTACCACTTCAACCTTGGTCTGAGTGGTCTGCCCTTCCTCGCATTCGTTGTCTCTGGTGCCATCACTGTAAGTGTCCTCATCTTTCACAAGATTTCCTAGGCTGACAATCGTGCTCTAGTACACCGCATACTACCCGAAATACCACATCGCACCTAGATATGCCAAAGCGGCTGGTGCAGGCATCGACATCGCGCAGAGACCCGCCCAGAGATTGGTTTGATTGCAAGCATCTTCATCCCAACGAGTGTTCTCATCTTTGGATTCACTTCGAAAGAGAGCATACATTGGATGGTTCCCGTCATTGGGGCTGCGCTCTACCTCCCGGGGATATACCTCACTTTCCAGAGCATCCTGACATATATTACACCGGCGTACCCTACTTATGCGGCGTCGGTACTCGCTGGCAACGATCTGTTCCGGTCGGCCATTGCGAGTGTGTTCCCACTATTTGGACGTGCGTTCTTTGTGAACCTCGGTCTTGGGCCGGGCTCTGCGCTACTCGCTGGTATCTCTTTCCTGCTTATGCCTGTGTTTTGGGTATGTCAGATTCATATCTTTGTTGTTCTGCTCGCTGACGGTTCTTCAACAGTCATTGTGGAAATGGGGATATATCTTGAGGAAGCGCTCAGTTTACGCAGCGAGCGCATAAAAACTACTGAAGATCCTCGATTACTATTCAATCAGTTTTCGCTGCTGTCTTCGCTTACCTCCAGGAAGGAAAGCTTTACTAATTGCAAGAACTTTCATCACTTAGAGCATACCAGATAGAGCGTGCTCGCAGGATAGAATCACAGAGCTATATCACTAGTTAACTTGCTTCATTTGTATTTTTAATGTTTTTGTTGCTATGTCACGAATACCTAATTCTAATGATCTACGTTCTAAGTACTTTATCACACAGTCATTCTGCAAGAGCAATATACTTACATGTAATCGACGGGTGCAATGAACTAGATGGAAAGTCAACACCAGAGACGGAAATCTCACACTCCAGACGCGTAAGGATCATAATCTCCGAGCAAGGCAACGTCAAGCGTGTCGATATGGAAATGCGAGAAACACCTGTGTAGCAGGATCCAATACTAGACCGGGCTTTAAATTCGGCGTATCTGCTTCCGTCGAGGACATAGACCCAACTAATTGATCCAAACCGCTAGCCAATGTACGAAGGAGCTGTGTACAATTTGGCATTGCAACATCGAATATACCGTAATAAGGCTCAGCATCCACGTTGGATCCGACAGTTCAATGTCAACCATGTCACCGTCCCGGGTCATGTCCGCAGTACGATCTTGAACCCTAGGTTGAAGGAACAGACGATATTTGTTAAGGAAACCAACACAACCTGCAGGAATGGCAGTAGAAAAAGTCACATATCCTGTATACACAATGTCCTCAAGACAGATTGATCGCTCGAGTCGCATCCTTCAAATCCGCCAAGTTCGAAGTCTTGTCAATACATGCGGCACTCAGAATCCTTCGATGTGTATGCACAATTAACTGATCAAACCCCAAATAGGTGCAACCGAACGAAACGTGCCGTACGGCCAGGACACGAGTCGCAGCGCATAGAAGGGCCTAAGCATCTAGGTGAGCGCCACAACCGAAAGGAAAATAATCCTCGACAGAGACCAGTGAACGTAGCTAGAGTAGTCTTCATACGGCAGACGTGTTGTTCTCAGAGAGCTACGCACAATAAAATTCTGTCAATTTGTCGAGACAGAATGGCTCTTATCAGAGATAGAAGAAGGGAGAGTAGATTGTGCACGAAACCCTGGTGGTGGACTGGTAAGTTACTGGCTATTTACTGTTAGCTTACTTGTCATATAACGTTAATGTAGCAGACTTAATTCTATTGATTTGTGTGTTGTTTGCAATGTAATAAAGCACTTATAAGGGAGTGAGAGAGCTCAGAGCCGCCGCCGCTCGCCGGTGATACTCTCCGATGGAGATTCTTGAAGGTAAAAAGTATTGATGAGAGTGGGATTCGAACCCACGCCTCGAAAGACCAGATTACATAAGCTCAGAATCTGAGTTGGTCATTTAGGTAATTACGTAATAACCTTAGTCTGGCGCCTTAGACCGCTCGGCCACCTCACCGTGACTATAAGTGTCTTGATAGTTTGTAGAGGCAGTGGTGCCCCTTCCAGGGCGCCCATCAAATGATCAACATCCAGGATCCTCAGATAGATATACGAACTAAACAAATAGACTTTCATGGATTCAGTGCAAGTCTAACAACGTATAGTTCATTCAAATGCTCGTGGAAGCTGCCCTAGAGTGGCAGATGCAGATGAGCTGTTCAAGAAATCACACACCTGGAGTTTCATCACGGATCTGGTGCCTCGACTGCTCGGCCATACAAAAATTAAACGTGGATATCCAGGCTGGATACGATACTTAGACCTTTCTCGTTAGGTAATCCTATACGACATCGACTCTTTACCTTAAACATTATCACTATTGAACTCGGACGAAATCCTGACTGTCGAGAACTTGCTCGTTTCAATGCCGCCGTGCATTCTGACAATACCTGTGAGAATGTAATTGATAGAGATTTACTCGGTGCTAATTTGGAGTCGTATTTTTGTCTCAAATGCTTATGTTACTTCAGTTTTCATTTCAAGCTACCCATATATAAATGTACAAATACTTCTGCGTTCAGAGTCCAAGGTCTCGAAGAGACTCGCATTCTTGACTGGCAGCCCGGTCCCTCACGTATATGGAATAATGTTGGCAGCTACACACAACACCTGTTCAAGTTCAGTCGATGTCAAACCATTCAACAGTACGTTTCTCACCGTGTCCAGTAAAAGGTTCGAACAAGCACTATTGACATTCCTGTTATTGACCAGAAGAGTTGCGAGGCCGATGTCATTGGCGAGGGCGATACCACTACAGGAATCTCCAGACATGACGATTTCGGTCTGGTTACAATCTTGACCGGTAATCCCCAGGCAAAGCACCTTTATAGTTGATCATGAGCCATGGACGCAAAGATAATGGGATAAATACACATACTTGACCAATTTGCAGATTGTTACACAGCGCATCAATAGCTGGATTCACATGAGCAAGCTGGAAGCTGAGAAACGCGGTAAGCCTGATTAAGGTAGGCAATGGGATGAAGACACCCGTACGTAGAAACATTAAACGCAGCTGAAATGTCATTGCAATTGTCTCCAGCGACCACTGTATGTTTACGAGCACAGTTACTCTGGGCAACACCGAGATTGAGAACACCAGTAAAGAGAAGAGCAAAAATGGGGATGAACCACATCTTGGAACTGGTGAAAACACGTAGAAAGGTCCGTCCATTTATACGTAGAAAAGCTGGCAAATCTGCCGGAGGCAGGCTCATGAAGCTACCGAATGATCATATTACGGGGTACCAGCACATGTTGTGGGGTCAAATGCCCGTACAATGAAAGATCATGACGCCCAGCTGCCCAATACGAAGGTGGCTTAACAGACACGGTCATTAAGATAGACGCACATTTCGTACATGTTTGCCGCTGGTGTCTTCTTCATACTCTGTGCTCCCTTCTCGTGTGAGCACTCGACTATCCTTAGTCATAAAAGTACATGGCCACCAGCACGAGTTCCAGATGCGTTGATGAATGGATTGTTTAATGACCGTTCATGAGAAAGTGGAAGTATATTCGCAGAGGGACTTGACATCTGCCTCCCCAAGTGCAGCAGCTAAGGCGGCACGAATACGATGCCAGAAAATGAGTGACTTCGAGTCTGATGGTCGAAAGCCTGAGGTTGCCGCCGGACTGATTCTAAGAAGACAGAAAGACACAGAGAGTTTCTAAACCATTGTCGTCCCAGTGGTATCAAACCCGGTCGCAATTCGTCCGAGCTCCCACTCTTGGTCGTATCTTGGCCGTTCTGTTGGTAGAAGGGTCGAAAGCAATTGACGCACAAAGTCGGCCTAAATGAGTTGGATTACGTAATCACGTAAATTTTACCCAAGCTACCTGCGACTGACGACGCCCTGCAAAGTTGACAACCGATCCTATCTGAGGTGCCTATGACATTGATTGCTGCGATACGTTCTATGAGAAAATCACAGCAATTTCGCAGCAGGAACACAGGAACACTAGTAAACCACGAGGTTTGGTACAGCATCCAGGCGCCTCTTGATGTTTCTCTCCACTGCTCCACGACTTGAAAACGACGGCCATCTTCTTCTAACTTACAATGTCTAGCAGAAATGACACCTCTCGCTGCCCACAATACCGTTCTAGCTTTGAAGATTCCCTCATAAAGCGTTCCAACCCTAGCGCCACATGGAGCGTGCAAGAGACATCTCTCTCTAGAACAACTGTAGAATTATTTCTATGGAGTACGTTCTTGTTCCTGACTCAATGGATCCTTCATTGCTGACATCAATCGTGGTAGCGGATTCGTGGCTACATGTGAACGATAAGATAGAAGACCGCGATAAATTTGCCTTCTCTCTTCGCCAGGCTATCACTGTCCCGATATCTATGGCTTGGATAGACTTTATCTCTGTGGTTCCCGTGCAATACATCTCTCAGCTGAAGAGCTCGCCGAAACATTGGAAAAAGATGAAGAGCAGTACGTGACCTGATTCTGTGAGGATCGCAGAATGATACTAAGATACTCTTACTAGTTCTAGAGGAGCTGAAGCGCACATTTAATATTCACGGACTGTTGCAAGAAGAAAGCCCATAAACTGAGCTGCTGTTATGGTATTGGGGTGCGGACAATTTCACGATATACGATGTGTATAGGTTGAAGCGGAAGAAAAAGGGCGCTAATGATATCCAAGTTACTTAAAATACCGAATCTTCTGCCCAAAAGTTGAGCGTTCCACTAAGACACATAAATCCGGCATCATCTATAAATCTGGACAATCAGAATGTCCTTCGAACGTCGGCAATGCGGCATGCTCTCAGTGTCAAACTTCGAAGTTTACTCCGAAGCGAGTCAGAAGTCAAGAACGTTGATCATTTATCACTTTTTGATTCGATCCCGGGGTCACCGTTATCATCGGAACCATGAGTAGTTCTCTTGAAGCCATGATTCTGCACTGGTTTAGGACCAGAAGGTTCAACGCTATCGATTATGGTCTTGGTTTATCAAGCCCACGCAGCCCAACCTGATGTATTTCTCAGACTTTCTGGTACATGTCGCCTTTTCAGCCCTCCTTCACTTCAGGATTCGGCGCGCTTATTCGTGCTTCTAACATCAGAGAACTTCGTCCTTAGCGCTGTATACATTCTGTGGCAAGCATTCTGACAGGCTGATTGCACCCTTCGTTCGGACCAGTGAGCTTCTTCAATGAGATTCCAATATCCGGTGGAACGCTAGTAGGTGCTTTTCAGCCAGCGATGCATCAAAATATTATTCGCTGACAGACAGCCCGAACACACCCAGTCTTTTCATGTTTTAGCATTCTCTTATAAAAAGACTCGTCATGAACAAATGGTACCCACACCGGCCAAACATGCACTTGAATTCCAAGTCCGCTACTGTCTTCGTCCTCTCTACCTTCGGATTCGCCTATGCAGCAGTAGGTAATCGCCATTCCGCCTAGTTACACTTATTTCACCCCAACTCCAGCCGGCTGGTGTATATTTCTGCGTCGAACCCAGCTTCCAAGGGTCCTGCGA
This sequence comes from Armillaria luteobubalina, assembly GCA_030435615.1. Classification (NCBI taxonomy): domain Eukaryota; kingdom Fungi; phylum Basidiomycota; class Agaricomycetes; order Agaricales; family Physalacriaceae; genus Armillaria; species Armillaria luteobubalina. The sequence goes on along the minus strand of JAUEPU010000028.1, from coordinate 711,517 downwards.
GTACGTCTCCGCTGAGGCAGGTACCTGCATCTCCTTCGCGGCTGGAGATTCCTGGAACAAAGCCATCTCTTCTATCCTTCCGGATGTTTCGACCGTGTGCACGTTTTACACGTAAGTCCATAGTCTGTAATCTGTACTAGGAGCTAGATAATAAAACGATGCCCAGCGCCGTTAACTGCACCGGGACAACCTTCCAGGTCACCAAGGAATATGCCACCCTCGTAGGGACGGGTTTCAACAAACAAGCCAGTTCTTTCGCATGCTCCTAGGTATGTGAGTCAGTCTCTGTTCGTTATCCTACTTTTAAGCAACCGAGGTAGTTGCAAGTCTCATCGACGACCGTATAGCACCAGAACTCGAGTGGTAAAACGGGTGTAAAACTCCTATGTTGCTCATTAGTCCATATACCAATGAATACGTGACTTATCCGTGTACAGCGCTGTTCTCACATTATGTTTCCCATCTATTTCAGGACACTTTTGCGCTTGCTCTTTGAAAGACCTATCTTGATTTATATCACCAAACCTCACTACTGAAAAAACGCGGGACCAGTACTCTAAAGACGGCACAATATGCTCCTGTCAGGGACATCATTGACAATCATCAGCCGGCAGCCTGGAACCTCCATTCGTGTTTGACGGTGACCCCGCACTCTTGCTGGCAGCACCACCTTCGTTATTCATACTATCACGAGGCCCCCTCCGTTCTAATCAGAAGTTCAGACGCGTAAATTTTTGCGTTTTTCGGGAATCGCGGCGACTCCTTGTACCTCACCATGAGAAATTTTCGATTTTGTGACTCGGTGATGCTAATATTACGACTCGGTAAATCGCCGGGGCTGGTCTAGTTGCTGTGATGAACGAGTCACCTTCTCGCGAGGCGCGATTACCCTCTGGCAGGACGTTAACTTTTTCGTCATTGCACTCGGAACCGTCTGATGCACATGCGTCTCCCGCAAACGGATTCCGTAAAGCGGTCATACTATCCCGCTCAGTTTCTCTTACCTACCCAGTAGCGAGTCAGACCTTTGGAATATAAAAGGAGAGATGGGTCACCATCTCTCACCAGGTTCTCCCCCGGTTCCTACTAAACAACTCCTTTACTGATATGTTCATCCTCTCTGGTCTCGCTCTCTTCATCAGCGCTGGATTCCACTTCAGCGCTGCCCAAGTGGCTAACTGTGCTCGCAATTACACCGTGCATCTCGGTGACACCTGTGACGCGATTTCGGCTGCACAAAACTCTTCTACGTGAGCATCGAGCCTCAATTATGAATCGCGTCCACTGATTAAGATGGCCTGTTTATTTTAGCTATCAACTCGCTTCGGTGAACACCAACATCGACGTGGGATGTACCAACTTGGCTTTGGGCGAGGTAACTTTCCTTTCTTCCTTTGCTTCGTGAGGGCGTACTGAGCTTTCTGTGATACAAGGTCCTTTGCCTAGGCATTACTGGTCAAGATTGCACAGACACCTACGTAGTTGCTTCGGGGGATAACTGCGTAGCTATTGCCGCCGCAGAGGGTACGACGGATGACATTTTGTTGGCCAACAACCCTAACGTCGATGCGACCTGCGCTAACATCTATCCAGGAGAAGTAAGTTTAGGTTCTGGTGGGGTGTTCATTACCAAGCTGACTTTGTTAAGGTCCTATGCGTTGCGCCTTCAGAAGTGTACGTGTAAAGCGAGCGAAATTTGAGAGAATGAAGTCCAAGCTATCTCGAGAATCCCGCGAGCTTACTTAGTTATACGTGTACCGTGTACCGAATTTGAATGAGTATTACTGTCGTTTAAGGATTTTATGGTTGTGGTATCTCCTATGAAGTGAAATCAATGTTACTGGTCTTAAGTTAGTGTTTAACGTACCATTTCCATTGCGAGATCGCTGCTTCTTTTGTGCGGCATCGCCAGTTCATCCGAGTAGTTATCGAGATGTCCGGATTTTCCCTAAATTCACACCGGTTGTAACGAGTTTCCAGCACTTTGTAGAGGATTTGGTCAGTTACTGTGTAGTTCTTGTATGGATTTACTTACGTGCGTGGTCATTATGGTGGGTAAGCATTTCGGCGTGGGCATGCAGTGGTCACTCGACTGTTGTGACCCTCTCGCTTAACAGACGTAGCCTTTCGATCACTCACTTCGGTGGGAAACTGGCCCATGATTATGACTAAATTGTTGTCATGGAAATCTTCCAGCTCAGTTCGAAGTGTTCACCTATGGCAGATAACTCCCAGATAAGGCTACTAACCATCATCGTGGGCGGAACGAATGTCGGCCAAGTCGGCCCGAGAAGCCGTAAACTTTTTTTGCAACGAGGTCACGAGGCCTCTTTTGGTCTTTTTGTCAAATTCTTGAAGAAAGACCAACAGCCATAGCTCGAAGGACTACGGCTCCTCGGATTATCCCTAGACTACTGATACACCAACCTACCCAAACCGTATTCCGGGTTTTATCAGGATCCTACTGTTGAGATCGAGATCGATCGGACATGCCAGGTTTGGCAATCAATCCGGAAAAGTCCGGAATCTTCGAGATGATTAAAGTTCCAAGTTCAGCTCATTGCTGACTGAGTGTAGAAACTTGTAGACATTGTCAGAAGGTTGTAGAACATTGTAGAAATAGTCTATTAGCAGTATATAAGTACCTAGAATTTTTCCGAGCTAATAATCATTGTATTCTACTATCCCAGCCATTGGTGTGCTATATCTCTTTACACTGCGCTCATTTCAATACCTAACCTCAACAGGTTATGGGCCCCGACCCTACTATCATTTATTGACGATTTGATATGCACAGCCAACCGCTCTACATGACTTATATATTCCTAGTCATACATCATGTCTACATCATCAGATTCAATCCCATCATCCTTATTTCACATTGAGCTCTTGTGGGAAGACAACTGGGTTCCGTGGAAGTGTCGAGTGACAGCTATACTATGAGAACGAGGTCTCCTGAAGTATGCAGAAGGGGTAAAGACGAGGCCAGTGCCTGTAGACCCCAAAAAGCTAACAGCAGAGGAAATGAAGGGTATACAAACATGGGATGAGACAGACGGGAAAGCGCAGACACAAATCGAGCTTACATTGAGCGATTCACAGATGATTCACATCGCTGGAGCCAATACAGCAGCCGAAATGTGGAAGCAGCTGAAGTTAGTGAAGGAAGCTAGAGGAAAGCTGGGGATACTCTCATATCGACGTCACCTCTATCGTACGACTGCAGACGAGTCTACTGACATAGTAGAACATGTCACTGAAATGCGACGCATCCAGGAGGAGTTAGGCATGCTTGGGAGTCTTGTTTCGGATGAAGACTTCCTAATGCTGCTGATAACTTCATTGCCTGAATCTTGGGACCAATTCACAACTGCATATCTCGGTTCTACTGGTAACAATCCGACTATAACATCTCATGAATTTATAGCCATCATTTTGGAGGAAAATAGGCGTAGATTGGAGAAGTCAGGAGGCAAGGAGAACGCACTCTATAGCCATGGGAGGAAAAATCCATGGAGGGGGTCGAATGTGTCAAAGAGAAGTGACAATTCAGACCAAGATACTTGCAGGAATTGTGGAAAACCCGGACACTATGCAAAGGATTGCTGGTCCAAAGGTGGTGGATCCGAGGGGAAAGGTCCAGGAAGACTAGGAGGGCGAAAGAAGAAGAAGGATAGGTCAAACCAGGCGAATGAAGTGAGCACAAACCAAGACTTGACTGATAACTGCTATAACTTGCAGCCCAGCTCGAAATTTTCGAAGGAAGATTGGCTTGCAGACTCTGGAACTACGTCGCACATCTGCAATGATATGAATTCATTCATTGACCTTACTTCTCTGATGGAATCCTCAATCAGTGGGATAGGAAACCAGTCGATTAAAGCCCTAGGACGAGGAACTGTTGTTTTGGAAGCAAAGGTAGGCAAAGAAACTCGCATACATCGCCTCAAGGACACCCTATATGCTCCAAATGCAGTAAACAACCTCATATCGATTACCCGACTCGACGACGCAGGCCTGACAGTGAAATTCGGCGATGGACAAGTGGTATTCCATCGAAAGGATGGTACAGTGCTTGCAGAAGGGAAGAAGGTGAACTGGCTTTATCTCATGAAGATGCGAGCCAAAACGAACCCAGAGAAGTCACACATTGCTAGAGGAAGTGTAGACACTTGGGATTCATGGCATCTTCGATATGGACACCTTGGAAAGAAGGGATTGGAGCAACTAGAGAAGGAAGGTATCATCTCTGTTGACAAAGACTCACCACCGCTATCCCAATGCGAAGCATGCATTCAAGCGAAGCAGACACATCGTCCATACCCTCAGGAAGCAAAACACCGAAGCCAGGAGCATGGAGAGGTCACTCACTGCGATATTTGGGGACCTGCACGAGTTGCTTCACTCCAGGGATCAAAATACTACATTGCATTCACAGATGATGCGATCCGCTGAAGAGGCTGGCTGTGGGCAACTGTGGAATAGCGCTCGGAACAGTGTGCTGCACACACTAAACCTCACACACACTCACACAACTACTCAATCTATACAATCACCCTCGTAAGTACATGGGGGGATGAGATTATATCACCTTGTGACTACTAGTACTTTAGAACTAGTAAAGCACCTTATTATCCCGATGCTATGCAGCATTTTACTCATTTCAGACTGATCCTAAGGCTAGGAACTTTTTACAAGAAGGTACACTTCAAGGCGCAACCTTCCAGGCGAAGTATAATATTCAAAACTACACTAGGACACTCGTCCTACAACACAATTGGACACACTGCAGGTTGCAACGACACTGAGCTCGCTCTTTTAACCACTCCCCAAGTACAAACTTAGTGAGCTCACTACACGCAGGTGCATAGGGTTAACAGAACTGACTGCAATGACGAGAACAACCTCTAATCCTTCTATGGATCTCGGATTTGGAACGGAAGCAACTCAGAGAACAGAACAGAAACAGATTTCAGAAACAGACTGACAGAACAGAAACAGACAGACAGAACAGATTTCAGAAACTTCACTTCAATTCATACTCTCACAGACTCCAAACAGCACTCAGATGGAACAGAATTGGAACACTGATTCTTATTCACTCGGAACTTAAGCACACTAGTCAGATTCTGCAGTTATCTCTATTCCTCAGAGTGAGCTCGCTATTTCTATACGACGCTCAAAGCTACAAACTAATCCTTTATCACAGCGCTCGCTTTCTACGCGCACACCGTAACTCGGGGGTTCAAAACTTGTATACTAAACCCAGACTACTGCCTACTTATACTACAACCGTTGTTAATTACAAATACCGCAGCCATACCCAGGTAAACTAGACTCCTACATACATAGCCCACCGTTGCCGCAGCCTTACTTTGGGTCCGGCTCGGTATTTCCTCCTATAGCATCGTTTCCATAGTGAGCTCGCTAAGGCCCAATAGGTGCACACCGATTTACAAGTCTGAGGGTGTATCACCTTGCGGCCACAGGTCACTCCACGTCTAGCCCTTCGTGCTACGTGTATAATCTTCTAGATTAGTGTCAAGCACACCGTGAGCTTGCTAATTCTGCACAGCAACGGATATCCTTGTCAACCAATTACTCGGTTTACCAGTGCTCGGCCGAGGTTCCTATCCAAACCATGTGCTAGCCGTAGCATTTTATCTTATCTCTCGCGTGAGGTTTGGTCCGGCCCTCTCAGGTACGGTACATCACTTTTAATTTAGTGAGCGTGCCGATCTTTTCAATTGCGATCTTCTTTATTCTCTGCTTAAGGAAGTGAGCTCTCTCCGTAAGCGCGACTACCCACTGCCGAACAGTGCTTTGTGAACTTTCTGTCAAGCATGCCTGTCAAGTACCTGCTGTAACTAAGCTCTGGTTTATGTCTGTCGCGTCAGGTGTCACTGGTGCATACAATTATGATGCCCTTGCGTACTGGTTATGTACGCTCGCTTATTCTTTAAGTATGCTCGCTCCCCTATACTGTATTACAAGTTATATTTAGAATAAATCGCAAAATTACACAGCTGGTACGTTTGCAGTTGCAACACCGCCACTGTACTCTGAAGTTCATGAAGCAGAAAAGCGAGGCCTTGGGTAAAATGAAGGAGTATATCACCTTTATTGAAAGGCAGTATGGTTTAGTGCCGAAAGTCATTCGGGTGGATAATGCGATGGAACTGGTGAGCAAGGAAGTGAAGATTTGGCTCAGAGAGAAGGGAATCAAGCTGGAAACCACTGCTCCCTATGCGCATTCATCAAACGGAGTAGCAGAATGATTCAATCACACTCTGATGGAGCTTACACGAGCCATGCTTATAGGAAAAGGACTTCCGTCATATCTGTGGGAAGTAGCAGTGGAATATGCTGCTTACATTCACAATTTAGCACCGTCACAAGCGCTGGGTGGAAAGATGCCAGAGGAAATGAATACAGGTGAAAAACCTGATGTTTCCCACCTCAGAGAGTTCGGATGCAATGTCTGGGTCTTAACAGAGGGCAAGAACTTGTCAAAACTCGAGTCTAAGTCGCAGAAATTCACCTTTGTCAGATTTCTGGATGGTCCAAAGGCAATCCACTATTATGATCCCAGAACTCGATCCATACGAGTATCAAGGAACTTTGTATTCGCAGAACCACCCAAGACTGCAGATATTGCAAGCACGGATAAGTCGAAGCTCGAGGGGGAGAATAGGAGTCAAAACGACCCTCGACTCACCCGAGTACCTCAAGAACCAAATAGCGAAGAGGAAACGCAGCAGCCAGACACAGAAAGTCACTCCAGGCCCACAGAGACGAGCTCCAAGCATCCAGGCGAGATACAGAAGCCATCTGTACCATCAGCACAATCCACTAAAGCTAATGACATGACTTTGCAAGAAGAAAGACCCTGCCGTTCAGCCCGAAGTTTACGAGACCACAACTACAGAGCTCTCGGAAATCCTGATTCCAGACTTCCACCAGCACCCAGGGAACCCAAAACACGTACAGAGATGACTCCAGAGCAGCATTTCGCAAATCTAGTATGGAGTTACCTAGCTGGAGAAGGAACTGACTTTGATGATGTACCTCACACCTTAAACGAAGCCAAAGCATCAAGGGAATGGCCAAATTGGAAGGAAGCCATGGATGAGGAGATGAGCATCATAGAAGCGATGGAAACATACACCATAGAGGATTTACCTTCAGGAAGATCTCCTATAGGTAGCAGATGGGTTTTCACAAAGAAGTTCGATGAGAATGGGCATGTTTCAAGATACAAAGCAAGGCTGGTAGCACAGGGATATTCTCAGATCCCAGGAGTCGATTATTTCGAGACTTTTGCACCAGTAGTACGCCTAGAATCTGTCAGGGCAATATTTGGAATTGCAGCCATAGAGGACCTTGAAATCACACAGATGGACGTCAAAGGAGCCTATTTAAATGGCAGACTTGAAGAAGAAATTTATATGCGGCAACCAGACGGATATGACGATGGTACAGGCCGTATTTGTCAACTGCACAAGACACTATATGGTCTTAAACAGTCAGGACGAGAATGGAACTGAGAATTTGACAGAAAGATGTTGGAAATCGGATTCTCCAAGCTACAAGCTGACCATTGTGTCTACAAGCGAGTTAACGAAGGCAAAAGGACTGTAATAACAGTCTGGGTCGATGACTTGCTTATTTTCATGAAGACAGTTGAAGAACTCGAGGCAGTAAAGCAGCAGTTGAAGGGATTATTCGATGTGAAGGACATTGGGGAGCCAGGAAAGATTATAGGCATTGAAATACAAAGAAATCGCGAGGAGAAAAAGATATCCCTCTCCCAGAAACAGTATATAGATGGGATACTATCTCGTTATGGCCTTCAGGACGCATCCCCAGTCACCACACCACTTGACCCGAATGTCATACTGCACAAGTGCACTGAAAAGTGTCAAAATCCCGAAGTTAGACATGGATTTCAGTCCATGATAGGTTCTTTATTATACCTAGCACTTGGGACTAGACCGGACATTGCATGTGCTGTACAGACTGTTAGTCAGTTTGCTTCGAACCCAGGACCGGACCATTGGACTGCCTTGAAGAGAATCTTCAAATACATTGCAGGGACTCGAAATTACAAGCTGGTATACTGTTCAGAAGAAGGAGATGAAGTAATCAGCCATGGTTTCACAGATGCGGACTTTGCTGGCAATCCAGATGATAGGAAATCGATATCTGGCTACGCTTACTTTGTAGCAGGTGCTGCCTTCGCATGGAGCTCGAAAAAACAGTCTACTGTGGCGCTCTCTTCAACAGAAGCAGAATATACAGCCCTTGCACATGCAACAAGGCAAGCAATTTGGAACCGGAATTTATTTGCTGAGCTAGGGTACATTCAAGATGAAGCTACTGTACTCTATGAGGACAACCAATCCGCTATTGCCATTGCGCGTGATCCAGCATATCATGCTAGATCGAAGCACTTTGATGTGCAGAATCATTTTGTCAGGGAAAAGATTGAAAATGATATCATTGAGCTGGAATATTGTCCAACTGAAGATATGATTGCAGATATCTTTACCAAAGGTTTGCATCGACCCAAGCATGACAAATTTACGAGGGGATTGGGACTTTACCAGCTTGAGGGGGAGTGTTGAGATTGAGATCGATCGGACATGCCAGGTTTGGCAATCAATCTGGAAAAGTCCGGAATCTTCGAGATGATTAAAGTTCCAAGTTCAGCTCATTGCTGACTGAGTGTAGAAACTTGTAGACATTGTCAGAAGGTTGTAGAACATTGTAGAAATAGTCTATTAGCAGTATATAAGTACCTAGAATTTTTCCGAGCTAATAATCATTGTATTCTACTATCCCAGCCATTGGTGTGCTATATCTCTTTACACTGCGCTCGTTTCAATACCTAACCTCAACACCTACTGGCCACGTTGTCTTAAAAAATCAGTGACTGGATGGATCACTTTCAATAGTAATGTTTCCTTGGTCATATTTGTATCCCATCTACCTCAGGTGATGTGTGTTAGACCCAAACCTCACGTGATCCAAACAAGAGTAAACTCAGGCTGTCTCATGTTCGGACAGTCACCTGAGAGTCTTGGATAGTTCGGATATAGTGAAAGAGTCAGACTAAGTTCTTAGTCGAGCGAGTTAAGAGAGAAGTTCGGTATTAATAAACTTTAGCTCGAAGCTGGGGTATTACAGCGAAGAGCTACCTACTTATATACGAAAACTGTAGTACTAATAATAGCTACAACACACGAAGACAATACGGTTGTTGTGCTGGAAGCGCGAGCCGTAGTTATCAGCTACTTGGCCTAAGCCATCCTGTTCTGGTCTATATGGTCACGTGGGGTTGGGGATAACTCGGTCTTTAAGAAAGAAAATGAATAAGTGCAAGAAATCGTAACATTACCCTCTCGTTAAGGCAGTCGTCCCGACTGCCATTAGGGCTCTTCCATCTCCTCTAGTTCTTCTTTCAGTGCTCTCCAATAGTCCTGAATATATTCTATCCATGCTTCTCCGTCCGGGTTTTGAACTCGAATCCTTTTTCCATCGTTTCGTTCGACTGTGTAAAAGTAATTCCATATTCTGTCTCCGATTTCCTTGTATTCGTGTCCCACGATTTCTTTTATCGCTTTGGGGTTTACGATTACCTCAGCCGTTACTGCTCTTCCATGTTCTGCTTGGCTCTGCTGATAGTCTTCTATCGCTTCCTGAGCGTTCTCCATGTCTTCCTCAGTTACCCAGTCATTGTGTTCCCTTGTCCAGCCTGTCCACTTTACAAAGTAGTCAGTTACCAGTCGAGAAGGTTGACCCTTCTTTCCTCTTACCCTTCGGGTTCGAGTGTTGAGGACTTCTTCGACTTTGTACTGTTCTTCGTCTTCGATGAGGTCTGGTGGTGGTGGCGGTGGTAATTCTTGGTTTGGGAACGCTGGTGGCGTGTATGGGGTTAGGAGTTTTTCATTGAAGCGTGGGTGAATGCGCCAGTGAGGGGGAAGTTTGAGTTTATAGGCAGAGGCTCCTGCTTTTTTGAGGATTCAGAATGGGCCTACTCGTTTGTCGTCGAGCTTCTTCTTTGGCCGTGGGAGGTGGAGGTTTGTGGTGTTGAGCCAAACCAGATCGTCCTTTTTGTAATTGACTGCCTTGCCCTTTTGCTTGTCATATTGGGTTTTCATCTTTGCGGCAGCTTCTTGGAGGGCTTGTTTGCATTTCTTGTGGATGTTCTGCATTTGCGACGCAAAGTTTCTGGCTGCGGGGTTGGTGAATGGGCTTCGTCTTTCTGTTTCTGGGACGACTCGGGGATTGAGTCCATAGACGGTAAAGAAGGGGCTTTGGCCCGTCGTGGAGTGTTTCCGATTGTTGTGCCCAAATGCTGCCAGGGCGAGCCATTCGTGCCAGTCATCTTGTTGGTACCTGGTGAATATCCTTAGATACTTCTCAATTTCTTGGTTGACTCTTTCGGTTTGTCCGTCGGTTTGGGGGTGGAAAGTGGTAGAGGCATTAGGGGTGATTTGGAGGATTCGGTATAGGTCCATCATGAATTTGGAAATGAATTGAGGACCTCGGTCTGAGATTACGGTCCTTGGCATGCCGTGGATGGCGAAGACTTTGTCACGGAATATCTTGGTGGTTCCTTCCGACGTGAGAGTTCCGTTGCATGCTACTGGGATGATTTCTTTTGAAAATCTATCTACTATAACTAGAATGGCATCGTATCCACTGGATTCTTTGAGACCGGTGATCAGGTCGACAGAGATATGGGTCCATGGTTCAGACGGGACTGCGTTGGGATGAAGGGGGGCTTTGCGTGCCTGAGTGTTGGACTTGACTCGCTGACAGGTCTCGCATCCTTTTACATACCTCTCGACTGTCTGCTTGATCTTTGGCCACCAGTACTCTCTTTGAACGAGCTCATTGGTCTTGTCGATGCCTGGGTGTCTGGCGGTGAGATGGTCGTGGGACATGGCGATGATTTCTCCCCTGAGCTTTTCGTCTCGGGGTACATAGATTCTTCCGGTGAGCATCAGGAGTCCTTTCTCCATTGTGATGCCTCTTTCGTGGTTTAAGGAATCAGAGATTCCTCGATCCCACTTGTCGGTGCTCTCAGTAGCACGCTTAATTTTCGAGTGAATGCTGGACGCTGTGGGCATGATCATTGCTCGAAAGTGTTCGGGTTTGAGGACTACGATTTCATCGTTGTCCTCTTTTCCCTGGTCGTGATCATCCCATCGGGATAGGAGGTCAGCTTTTCGGTTCGCTGTACTGGGTTTGTGATGAAGGGAGAAATGATATTCAGCGAGTTCGGTAACCCAACAGGCTTGTCGGTGGTTGAGCTTTTGGGGTTTTCAGAAATATTGAAGATTTTGATGGTCGGTCCACACTTCGAAGTCAACTGTGGCCCCCATGAGGTAATGTCTCCATTCGGCAAGGGCGAGCATTATGGCGAGGAGTTCCTTGTCATATATTTCGTAGTTCCTTTCCATCATCGTCAACGACTTTGAAAGGAAGGCTACGGGTCTCCATTTGCCGTCCTGTTGCTGGCTTAGTACTGCGCCGATGGCTCCTTCACTGGAATCTGCTTCTACTCTGAACTTTCCATCTTCTTTTGGCAGGGCTAAGATGACGTCTTCTGCCATTTGCTTCTTCAACTGTTGGAACGCTTGATTTTGGGCCGCACCCCAGTTCCAAGGGGCGTTCCCAGTAAGTTGGGTCATTGGTCGTACAATTTTGGAATAGTTCTTTATGAATTTTCGATAGAAATTCGTAAAGCCTAAAAAGCTCTGTAGCTCTTTTTTCTTGGTGGGCGTAGGCCATTCCGTGATTCCTTTGACTTTGATGGGGTCCATCTGGACTGATCCTTCGCTAATGATTACTCCTAGGTATTCCATTTCTAGAACTTCGAACTCGCACTTCTCGGCTTTGAGGAACAACTTGTGTTCCCGTAGGCGTCGAAGTACTCGTCTGACTATCTGTCGGTGTTCCTGGAGATTCTTGGAAAAGATAAGGATATCGTCGAGATATATGGTTACTTTTCCTTCGGCGATTAGGTCATGGAAGATGTCGTTCATCATCCACTGGAATGTGGCAGGGGAATTGGTGAGTCCGAAGAACATGACCGTTGGTTCAAACAGTCCTCGGTTGGTGCGGAAGGCGGCTTTGTATTCATCGCCTTCTTTTATGCGTACATTGTTATATCCCCTGCGTACGTCTAGCTTGGTGAAGTATTTGGCTCCTCGGAGTTTGTCCATGAGCTCCGAGATGAGCGGTAGTGGGTATCGGTTTTTGATGGTCATTTCGTTGAGCTTCCGATAGTCTTGGACGGGACGAAGGGTGCCGTCCTTTTTCTTTACAAAGAAGAACGGAGAGGCGAACGGGGATTTTGAAGGACAAATTCTTCCAGTAGATAGGCTCTCATCCAAGAATTTGTCAAGTTCTTCCTGTTTGTTTCGGTTCAGCGGGTATACTTTGCAGTCGAGGGTGCTGTTGGCATTGGGGATGAGTTCGATGGCATGGTCCCAGGGTTTTCAGTTGGGGAGTTCGTCGAAGTTGTCTTTTGAGAACAAATCCTTGAAATCTTGATAGTCGGGGGGTACCATCTCTTCGAAACTCTTCTTTGGTTTCCCTTCACTTGCTTTCACGGCTAAATCATTGGCGTGATGAATCGCTCTGATTTCTATTTCCTCCGTCATATCTACTGCTAATATAGTATCTCCTTCCTCTAGCTCTTCATCCCATCTGTCTTCCAGGTCTGCGTCTGGTAGGGTGAACAGTTGTTTTTGGCATTGGCATCGCCCGAATATGATTTTCTGCGTTTTCCAGTTGATGACTGGGTTGTGGCGTATTAACCAGTCATGTCCGAGGAACACTCTTCTCGTGCCTAGGTCTGTAACTGCTAAATCAATCCGTTCTGCATGTCCTCCAATGGTCATTCGGAGTTCAACAAAGTGAGTGACTTCGCCAGCTTTATTTCGTGTGCCGTCGGCATTGTAGACGGGGATTGGGGCGCTGGTTGCTCGGGTTGGTAAATCATGCTCTTCTATGTACTTGCGGTCAATGGAGCTCCCAGTGCATCCACTATCGATAAGGGCAGTGGTTTTGAGGGTCTGTCGATTGGTGAGGGTCTCGAGGCGGATTTCAGTGGTTAAGTCTTTTGCCCCGGCCCGGGCACTCCTTTGGATGTATCGGACCGGTTTGCGTAGTTCCTCCAACTGTTCGAGCGCTTGGGTGCAGGGAAGAGTGACGATGCGCATTAGCATCTCTCGATCGGCCTCTGCTTGCCGCATCTTGTGGGTCCAGTGCGCTAATATGGCGCGGGCTTTGTAGCTACCCGTTGCTTGTCTGATTGCGCGCCATGTCCATTCTGTTTTGAATGGAATCATGTATCCGGATTCCTCTTTCTCGATAGTCTTTAGCTCCGTCCAGTCGTGGTCTTTCTTCACCTGCGTCCACCATCTGTTGTACGCTTTCATGTCGGTAGCATCCGGGTCTCCTTCTTTGCGGTAGTGGTGCCCCTTGAGATATGCTTGCCACTCAGGGTCGTCGTCTTCATCGTATTCTTCTTCAGCCTTCTTCTTTGTCCGTCTAGAACCGCTAGAGCTCATGGGTGTTTCCACCAGGACGTTGCCGCCGTTGGTAGCTGTTCTTTTGGCTCTGCGGGTTGGGCATCTTGCCTCCGAAGGAGGACTTTTTCGCGTCGGGGATGGCCCGCATGCGTCTGCATTTTTGGCTGCAGCAGCCATTCGGTAAGAGGTATCATCCTCATCATCTGGTACTTCCTCTAGAGAGACTTTGCGTGAGTGTGGAGATAGTGGAGGGAGACTTATCGGTTCTTGGGCGCGCCTACCACCCGTCTCGCGTGGCGGACGAGGCGCTTGTGCCCCGTCGGTTGAGAACTGTTCTGATCCGGGGAGGGACTTTTCCGCTCTGTCCCATCCGCCCTTAGTCGGGTTGTCCCCGGCATTCGGGTGCGTGTCTACAGGAGTCGCAGTTAGTTTCCTCCGAGGGATCGCTCCTTTGGTCTTGCTGCCCGGGGCTATTGCCACTCCGTGCTCCCTCTGCTGCAGCTGTTTGTGGTCAGGGATTCTTCTTTTTGGGGAAGCCGCACGCTTCTGCTTGCTGTCGTTCCTGGATCTGTAAACCTTCGACCGTCCTGGGAGAACCTCCTTCGGTGCGCGGTGCGACTTATCCTGAGAGATCCCAGGCAAAGATCCCGAGTGGGACTCGGCCGTAGGGGGAAGTATCGTCCCACTTCCTGTCGGGGTTTTCTCCATTTTGGCGAAGTATTCTTCGTCTTCCTGATCCATCATATTAGTTAAAATACTGTACCGGTTCTGCGATTCCTTGGGTGCTTTGCTGAAAGGGATAGATGTGGGTATATTCGAATGCGCGTATAAATGTCCTACAGAAGTACTATGAGTCTGTCCAGCAGTATGTAATGCACCTTTAGAGAGTCCGGCCGACCGAGTAGAATCGCTTACTTGTCGGCCCCATCTTTTACCTCCTCAACTCCCGAGGACGAGGGCATCTTCTCCTCGTCTGATTCCACTTCTTGTTCTACTACCCGATTGTCTCGGCGATTGTTGTTGCGCGGGGTAAACCTTCCTCCACCGTCCCTTGGCTTCCGGGGTTGTCGGCAATCGGCGGTGAAATGCCCCTTCTGATGGCAGTTAAAGCATCGCCGTTCCCATCGGATTCGGTCTATGTCCATTGGCTGTCCTTGGCCGCTATAGACTGGTCCCGTTCCAGTGTTGGTACTGGAGGGGCCAGGTTCTCTGGGCGGCTGTGGGGGAGCGTTCTGGTTCCTGGGTGGCGGAGGTCGGTTGTCGTTTCTAGGCAGGGCGCGGTTGTCGTTTTGGGGGGCGTTTTGCCGATTGCGGGGGTCTTGAGGGCAGTAGCCTTTGTGGGTTCTGTCGAAGGCCCGTTTGACCACTCGCTGGTCGTTGATCTGTATAATGTGGCGCTTCCATTGAGAGTAAGTCTGGGGAATGTTTTCTCCGGATGCGACAGCCATTGTGTACTCATCTGGTACTCCAGCTCGTACTGCCGCAACAAGGTGACTTTTCTCGCCTTGGTCCTCCCATCTGCCGGCCAGTTGTGCCTGTTGCTCTAGTTCCTGGAAGTATCGGTTGGCGCCTCCGTCCTGCATCCGCAGTCCATACATGCGCTGCTCGTGTACTTCTTCTACTGCCGGGTCAGCGAACTCCTTCCGGACTACTTCGACGAAGTCTCTCCATGTGGGAAGGTGGTATCTTGCTTCCGTCTTGCTGAAGTATTTCTCCGCATGGTGTACCCACCAAGTGAGAGCCTTGCCGCCGAAGTGGGATGTGGTGAATGTAATCTGTTGGGACTCCTCGTAGTAGCCTCGATGGACTTCGAAATAGAGGGCGCACTGGAGGAAGAACCTCTGAATGTCGTCATGCTTCCCGTAAAACATTTCGGGCATCCGCATCATTGTGGGTTTGACCCCGAGGAAGGGGGCGTCTGCATCGGCGTGTCCTCTGGCATGTCCCGGATTCGGGGCTGGCGGCATTCGGTCTGGCGGTGGTCTGGGTAAAGACCATAGGTCTCCATGGCCTCTGGGTGAGTCTGGGTCTGGGGCCGGCGGTGGTGGTGCTCCAGGGAATGGGAAGTTGTCGAGATCCGGCAGCGCATTGTTGGGGTTAGGGGGGAGACCATGCTTCTTCTGCAGTGCGTCCAGGTCGTTTAGCTTCTGGGTTGTCTCGTCCCTGGCGGTTTCTAGCTTTGATTCCTTGGCTAGAATGTCGTTGTATAGGTTCCATCGGGCCTGGGCCGTGGCTTCTCGTTCTTCCGTGGTCTCTTCTGGTGCTCCGGCGAATAGTCGGGACTTTCCCAGGATTGGGGGTCCGCCTTGTTGCCAGATCGGCCGTTTCAGCTTTGGGGGCGAGTCGGGCATTGGTTTGGGGAAAGGCGGGTACAGTTCGTCGTAGCTGGTTATGGGTGCCTTCTGGTAGAGGGGAAAGTCTGTATTGAACATGAAAACTGCCTGCTCATGGGCGGCGTGTACCCGTAATTTCTTCATCTCCTCTTCGTCCCTTTCTCGCTCTGCTTTCATGTATCGGACTCCCAACGCACTTGCTAACCACGAAATCTCCTCTACTATGTGCGTGTATCTTTCATTGACTCTGGAGTCGTATTCTTCTTCTACCTCCTCCTCAGTTAGGAACGTCTTGATCTCTGGATAATCGTCGTCGACCTCCGGCCATTCCGGTTCTCTGGCTGAGCCACTCTGCTCCGCTGTCAACTCCGTCTCCTGAGTCTCGTCGTCCTCTTCCTCTTCCAGTATGCATAGGTTCCCTAGGTATGAGGTCGAGGGGGATGCGGTTCTGGCTAATTCGGAGGGAAGGGGGGTAAACGACTCCTGCTGGGATCCGGATGGTGGCATGGCGGAGTGGGGGAACGTGATGGGTACGATGCCACCAGTCGCTTGGACTCTCTCCCTCTGTTCGGGGCTCAAGTTGCTCCATTCTTCCGGGAGTATAACTCGGTGGCTGCGGCCAAGGGTCAGTGAGGGGGCTGAAGCGCCACTGGTAGAGTCCAGGGAGGTCGAGGACGGCGCGGTTGCGGGGGATGTGGGCCGGGGTGAGGGGACGGGGCTCTTCAGAGGAGGGACGGGCGGGGAACTCCTCGGTGCTCTCTGTGTCGATCCTGATGATCTGGGCGACAGAGGCGGTGAGTTCCGAGGCGTCCTCGTCGTACTCGGGTGCGGGGGTGCGGGCTCGGTAGGGGTGGTTAGCGAAATGTGGGAGGCCCCAAGGGTGAGTGCGCCCACACTGTCTTTCAGCTTCCCTGTCACCGTCGCCCAGGTACTCTTCGGTCTCTGGCTGGGGTAGGGGCTGTTCCTGCTCGAGGGTTTCGAGCTCGTACGTCTGTGGGTAGACATAACGTTGGCGGCGTAGGTTTAGGATCAGGGCTCCTAGTCCTATGCCTATAATGACGATGGTAAATGGGACCAAGATGGCCACTAGGGCGATGTGGAACTCAGCGGGGGTCAGGTCTCTGGTTACTTGCATGGGTCTTTGCTTGCGTCGTGCGCGAGGAAAGAAGGGAAGCTTCGAGCTAATTGTTAGACCCGAACCTCACGTGATCCAAACAAGAGTAAACTCAGGCTGTCTCGTGTTTGGACAGTCACCTGAGAGTCTCGGATAGTTCGGATATAGTGAAAGAGTCAGACTAAGTTCTTAGTCGAGCGAGTTAAGAGAGAAGTTCGGTATTAATAAACTTTAGCTCGAAGCTGGGGTATTACAGCGAAGAGCTACCTACTTATATATGAAAACTGTAGTACTAATAATAGCTACAACACACGAAGACAATACGGTTGTTGTGCTGGAAGCGCGAGCCGTAGTTATCAGCTACTTGGCCTAAGCCATCCTGTTCTGGTCTATATGGTCACATGGGGTCGGGGATAACTCGGTCTTTAAGAAAGAAAATGAATAAGTGCGAGAAATCGTAACAATGTGCTTCTGAAGAGCGATGTACCCTCTTTGATTTGTCTCCTCACTGGGGAATAATCCATCCATCGACATCTCCAGGTCTCGTGTCCCAAGTCTCCGGCTTTTATGACTCACAGAGAACTTGTTGGACAGCAAACATGCCCATGTCAATGAATTCATTATCGATTCCGGAAACATATTTCAGACCTTTCTGAGTACCGTGATATTGTCTTGGGAGCCCAATTGACCCTCCACATGTGTTGACATCCCGTAAGACGGTCATTCCGCGACTCCATGAGCTGCTTCTGGGCTGGTTTCTAGCTGTCTGAACTTTTGTGTTCACGTATAAAGGGACAGGTGCATCGTCGTTTTTCATTAGCTATCAAGATATGCTCTTTATTGCCTCTTTCGCTCTCCTTCTCACCATCCTCAACCGCTCCGCAGCCCAAGAAGACTGTTTTCAGGGTCGCGACTACACCGTTATCATTGGAAACACCTGCGATGGTATTTGTGCTGCGCTTGGTGTTTCAATGTTCGGCGTCTTCCTCTATTTCATCATTTCAGTGTAGCTCATGTCAGTCTATAGCTTCCAGATTGCATATGCGAACCCAGGCATTGATGAAAACTGCGACAATCTGCAACCGGGTCAGGTAAGAGGGCTTATAGAGCACATTCAGGATTGTTGTCTGGCGGTTGGATTTATAAAGATGCTTTGTCTAGGGACAATTGACATTGACTGTACGGAGACTCATCTCGTCGTTCAAGGAGATACCTGCAATAGTATCACCGATGTGGAGGAAATCGGTCTTGGCGTTTTTATGTGCAACAACGGAAATATCAATGCTGACTGCGGCAATCTCGATGTTGAAACGTGAGTTATAAGTCATTAAATTGCATCCGTGTAGAAATTATTGACGTTGAACAGGTTGTATGTGTTGCTGCTGAGGATATGAATTATGATCCTGCATGCTCGCCTGTTTGAACAAGGAACGTTTGTACAATATCCATCTGTATGACTGTACCGGAAATCTATATAACGTGATTGACTCGGAGCACCTTCGTCGCATAAGTATCCTCTTTTGATACAAGTATCTATTCTTGAGAGATGCTGGTGATTCGCGATACTGCTCACATTTTTCAAGATGCACTGACGTGCGCGTCAAATTAATTTGGCAAGAACCAGAGGGCGAACCCACTGGCATCTCAGTCGAGCTTTGCTGACTCGAGGAGTCGACAAAAAACTAAGAACTTATCGACATCTACTGCCCAGCGCTTCACGACGGAATTCTCCCGTCTCTTTCCTTTCAACTTCCTTCATCCCCAGCCCAAGACTCTCTGCCACCGAGGGAGGTTTCCTCCGTTAATTACTGATTCTCTTCTATGCTTGCACTCTCCCTGGCAGTTCCGAACAACAGCGGCAACAAGTTACTCCTTGATCGCGTATCACGCGATTTTGACATATCATCCTCCGGCCCTCACCGCTACCTTCCATAAACAACGATGGCCCCTGATGGCGCTCGGCCCTTGGGCTTCAATATCAATGGCCAGCGTCCCTTTGTCCTCGACATGACGACGGACGCGGCTATATCTCCAAGAGGTTCTATTGTTCTATTCTACGGCCTTGTATTACATGAGATCCTCGTTCCATGCTGCAGGGCGGATCACTCATAGTCTCTTGTTCTTCGATCTTGTTTCAGCATTGGCCTCTAGATATTGTACTACATCAGCGCTGAGAAGAGATAAAACCTGGCACGGTCACTGACGGATTAAAATCGCATACGGCTCATCCTTTGGATCTACTCTCGTCTTGTGGCGACTTAGACTTTACTATCGAACACACTATCTTTCGACTTGGCGATGGTTCAACGCATCCACTATGGACGACATACGGGAGTAGGACATCCCAGAGAACGCAGACGTACTCGTATATATGACATGTTTCGGCCCAATAGCAGCGTCATATCCAACGCTTCATCACAATCTTCTAGGTCAAGCTCCCGGTCAAGTCATAGTAGTAGCTCAAGTAGCGACTGGAGCGACAGTGGCTATGGCTCCGCTTTTTCTTCTTCATCTGCTCCACGTTGTCGGAGTCATCATCACTGGCACGTTCATCCTCGTGATGTCCAAGGACTTAGTTCCCCAGAGCTAATACCTTATACGCCTTCATCAAACGCCGAAACACCGGTGATCCCCGATTCTTCAACGTCTTCGCCTGTAATTCCATATGTGGTGTCCGAAAATCAGAATCCCTCTTTACTTCGAGGCGCGCATGCCCGTATACATCATGGGCGAGCTATCCCTGCAAGTTCTGGTCCAACATCTGAACTTCATGGCCCACAGCGGGACGGTATAATCGAGTCGTTTCATCCACATCTGCAGCAGCACTACCACCCCAATCCTACCGATACTAGTGGCTCCATCCACGTACCCTCTTTGCAGTGGGACATCATATATCCACCTTCTAGGGCGAGATGCTCTCCAGGAAGAGGTATCATACACCCCCCTCATTATATGGGAGTTGCGTGTGCACCTCCAACAGTCCGTCGGATCTACCTCACGTCAACACACGAATGCCTCAGTTTCTGGATGTCACCTGACCGCTGGGGTCCTATTGTCATAGACGACCCCCACCCGCCCACTATCCACAGGGTACTCGAAAAGATTTATGACTATCTTCGGCAACCTCTTGACCAACGGGATATTGCCACGGTTTTTTCGACGCCTATCAATCGAACGAGGCTTGAAGACGCGCGGCGTTCCAGACTGCGCGACACTACGGGTATGCAGCCATATGGAGGATATATGAGGTCGGACGTATTGGGTGGCCATAGACGATTCTTTGGTTGCAGAACGTCATTTCAAGATGGGTTTTGGAGAGCTTCTGTGCATTTCATTCCTGGTCCCGTCCCAAGGCTCTGGTGATTTAGACTGCAACATATTTATTTACTTCGTTAAACATCGCAAATGATTCACATCAAATTAATACAGAAAATTACAAGAATTTGCCAGCTATGCTGGATAGCCCGGCCCATACATGCCACAATGCGTTAATCGTAAGAAATAAACTTAAAATTCACCGACACCCTGAAAGGCATGATTAATATGAATCAACCCTTCATGAGGATACGTCACTTACAGGTCCGAAGTGCTCCCCTTCTGCGAGAGTATAATACGTGCATGAACCCGAGTCACAGCCTGCATAAGGAATCGTGTTTGGCCCCTACATCAAAGCTAAGAAACGGAAAATAAAGAGCCAGAATAGGACTACTCACCCAATTAATCTCCGCGCCAACATATTGTACAGCGAAGAACTGAATGACAGCCGAAAGGGCAATCGCACTGTAACGCAAAGTTTCAGTATATTGAAAGTGTTCACCGATGGATATTACTCACCACGTAAAGGCTGACGCCAAAATACTACAAACAAAATTGATATCAGATATGTTCCGAGAACATAAGGATATAGACGTACTAGTTATATTTCGACCACCATGAGAGGAATCGTTTCTTGATGAATATGTTGAAGACATAAGCAATGGGAACAGCTGGCCATGTGTTCGACAAATTATAAGGTGCCCTAAGAGATAATCCGTGAGTATCAGGTTATTCGCACCGCTGAACACAGCTTACCAGATAAGTGTTCCAACCAAGAATACCGGGAGATGGAAGTACTTGAATATCGGTATTCTAGGTGTCAAGAAGTATACAATAACTGGCAAAACGAAGCCGATCAAGAAGCACCAAATCAGAGGGTTATAGATGGCTCCAGAGCCGAACATCCTGGAAGGCCCAAGGGTCCCCCAGAGCACCGACGCAGTGAAGAAAGTGTTGGCGCCTGGACAGGTGAATCTGTCTTTCTGCGTGGACGAACAAACGTCCGGAATTTGAGTCATCTGGAAGTTTAAAATTCCAACACAGACAAAGGTCGACACCAACGTTGCGAGCATTTGGACCCAGAAGGTAATCCTGGGCGGAATGTGAGTATAGTGTGCAAGCTTTAGATCCTGGGCGAATGCTAAGGTGTGTGCAGTAGTGACATAGCCGTAAGACTTGAAGAAGTTCATGGCGTTGGCATTGCCGGGGAACCATAGACCACCGAAGAACTCGGCCAAAACGTTAAGCGTCACTTGGACATTGGTGATTGAAGCGATGATGCCGATGGGTATACAGAATATGATCTGACATTACGTTGTCAGACGATTCGTATGTGAAGCATAAATATACTCACTGCGAGGAGGATCCCGTAGAGAACGACTGCTGGGGTTGTTGAGGTCGGATAGACACCTACACCGATAGCACCGAGGGCCACAGAAACTGCAAGAACACTAAATATAGTGAAGTATGTAAAGACACACACTCAAGTGGAAAGACAATACGAACCATAGATACTGCCATTCAGGAACCTCATCGTACGCCCCCATGAGCTTGCTGTGTATGTCAAATTTGTCATCTTTTAGAGGTTTTCTCTTCCAAAGACTCTTGAAGCCCATAGCGATTTCCCTCCGGTGATAGAGGATTGTATGGGAGATAGTTGCGGCATATGTCGCAACTAGCTCGGCATCATTAGCTGCGGTGACTTAGAAATAGGTCCATGGAACAACGTACAGAAGAAACCGTACAGCAGGATATTACCAGCAGCAAGGTATGCAGGGGAGTAAGCTTTATACGATGCCTCATCAAAAAGTGAATGCTCGTCCACAGCCATAGACACATTGTATCGGGCGCCTGTGTTGTCAAATACACCATTGGAGTTGATCGGCAGGTCTGCATGGCTTGTCAGCCAGCACAGGAAGAGGACTCGAAGACAAACATACATCCAGTGTACCAAACGTTGTTCACCCAAATCGCTATTATCTATTAACAGGGACCTTAGTCAACTCGGGGAAAGTAAGAAAGTAAGAGCTCAGAACATACAACCGGGAGTGTGACAATGGCACCAAGGAAAAAATTGGCAATCGTGAAGAACGGATTAATGAGAGGGTCACCAGCGACCGAGAGAACATTGTAATCGAACGTAGAGATCGGATTTAAACCAAGGCCTCCGATACTGCCTGAGAAGGTTCGTCAGCACGTCAGATTAGGTTTGTTCACGGCGGACCAACCGGTGACTGCGCCGAGCAGGACGTTATCCGGAGCAATCCAGGTCATCCAATTGAAATATGACAACGCTTGAAAGATGTAACTGGTATATCTCGCATTAGATACCAAGACCCTATCAAGGGAAGTAGTGAACGCATACTTGGGGAACCCTGGGGCGGACATGCGTTAGTCATCTGCTCCGACACCAAGATATAGAACGCACAGAAATACACGAACATCCCTCCAAAAGCGTACAGGAAGAATCTCATCTGAAAGCTCTCGTGAAGGACATTTCCCGTTGTAACTACATAAATAACTTACTCGAGAAACTTTCCAGCCGTTAGCAATCTGATTTGTTTCAGAGTGAAAGGCACGCTAATGATAGTACCATCAAATCAGAACAGGTAGACGGACTAGAACACGACACACATTCAGAGCGATAGTGGCTAGATTCGTCGGCCATATTGCGTACGATGGGTAGACAAGGAAGCGTCGTGTGATTCCCGCCAGACCATAGCCTTTGGTTTCAAGTTATCGACTTGTCACTGGAAGCCCAGCTATTCTAGACTTACCGATGAAATTCGTAGATAGGGAAACTGCGGGTATTTAATAAGATAAACAGCGGTTACGATGAGCAGAAGAACGTACTGAGGATCTGATATCCGAAGTTTGAGGCCCAAGACTGCGAAATATGATCAGTCAAGGTAGCTAGATATATACAACCATGAAAAGGAGTGACCTCGTTGAAGAACCTCTCAGCAAATTGTACCCATATCACATATGCCGTGTATCTGGGAATGAACTCGTGAGAGAAGGGGTTAGAGTGAGACTAGAAGAACCCACGGAGTGTTGAAACCGACGTTAGCCATGATGGTGGCAACCATATGTTCCTTCATGTTGAAAGGGCCGCTATAATTGTGTTAGCTTCTTCTTTCGAAGATAATAGAACATGAACTGACGGATTAAATGACCACTCATAACCAAATGTATTATATTTCGTTGTGGGTAGCACCTGTTCAAAGAGTTTTCCCGCAGGGTATGCCCTGATAGTCACAGTAGTAATACCTAATTGAGCTGGCTTTTGTTTACTTAAATGAAACACCTACAACAGCTGCGCAACATTGGACGAGATCGTAATTCCCGGCTGCCGGATTGAAAAGAACTGGTTGAGGAATGCACCGATAACGACATAGATGAGCCCAATGACACTAGCCCGGAAGGTCAAGGCCGGCAAATTAGGATCATCGTGGTTATCAACAACCGCGCGGACTTCGGCGTAGGGAGAATTCTGTATGCCTTTTAATGACTTGCAATATAGTAAGAGCACAGCACAACATACAACGATGACCATAGCGGCTTCAATCTTGACCTCATCGTAAAGTTTCTGGAAAGCCACGGGATCGTCCCTAACGTCCTCATCAAAAAGGTATTGTCTGGGACAGTCTATATGTAAGACAAGATTTGACTCTTCGGTCATAATTATGCTTACCGGCTGAGCTCCAGTGCCCGAGCTGGAAAATTCTGCAACAAATTAGTCGAATGGTTAAATCCACAAGGCGTCAAAGCTTACGGGATCTTTGCCATGCTATAGGTGGGTGTCAATCGATGTCAAATGCGCCAAAAATTTTCGAGGACTTGCCACATCAACTATGTGCCTCAAGCACTCCTCGACTTCCTCAGTCGACATAGTGTCAGCAACTGCGGCAGCTTCCTCTACATCACTACTGAGAGCTTGGATATCCAAACCGACGCCATCCTGCCAGTGTTGCGTCAATATTGGGTACTTCGAAGCAGCAGTAATGGACAAACGATATCGGGAACGATAGCCTTCTCGTCGAAGGAGCCCTCCGACTCCTTCTCGACGGTGTCGGCGTAGTCTTTCCTCTTCTTATCCGCAGACATGAAGGGCAGTTGACGAAGATACAAATCCCAAAGAACGAAAAGCGAAGCACCGCTCCTGATATACGAGCCACTTATCTACATAGGAATACCTCAACTGACAGTGTGCACATGGCGAATGGCTCGATACCGGTCTAATGGTTCCACGAGTGCGGTCGCATTGGTGCAATACCTGCAGTAGAATGGTCATTGATGTAGAGAGATAAGGCACGCCAAGTCTCTAAGATAGCAGATCAGAGCGAAGCATGTGGGTACTAGATGAATTCCGGAATTGTTCTTTTCGAGCTTTTGATGTCTACGCCGTAATCTCTCTCCAGCCGACTCTCACCCATGTCTTCCCTGTACGCGTACGCCGCCAAGTTCGCCGAGAAAGCCGATTGAGCATGAATCTCGAAACTAAATGACAAAGATATCAGATGATATTGTGATGTGTATTCAAACGCTGTCAAAACTGGCTGTGTCCATTAGTTCTCGTCCTTGAGAACAAAAATTCCGTCGGTCCAGAGCGACAATGCACACCTCCGAAACTGCGCCAGAAATGGATGCTGAATACGCTTGGAAGTAGTGACTTAACTTTGGCTTCAGGCAGGTCTTCTTTACCGCGGAAGATATTGAAAGGTCACATGGTGCGAAACTCACTCAGAAATCAGGCCTTCAGGACCCAGAACCTAGAAAAGCCGCAAATCCAAGTTGGCCCTTGTCCCCGATTGGGACTGCGGGCCAATAATACACTTATGAAAAGCGATAGCGCAACTGACGGTAGGCGCCACACGGCCCTGAAGAAAGACCGCGTGAGACAAAGACTGCGAGTGAGGGGTAACCCACATGCTTTGGACTGATCGCAAGCTCACTCTGATATCTTCGGGACTTAATCGAGTCTTGGCCAAAAGGTCACTAGTGAGACAAACGATAAGAAAGGTAGCCCTACCTTGACGAGGGAGTTCTCATGCTAATCAAGCCAGTCATCATGACTCTTCATATGGGTTCTTCAAGTCTAGAGTCAGATAATTCCTTGGGCGAAATGTGACGCTATACTTGAGCAGTCGTTAATAATATGGCGCCTTTTATAGCTCCGAAGGTCGTCTGAACATTGACGCTACGTATACACAGTAGTATGGGCTGGGCCTTGTGCGTACAGTTTGAGAAAATGCCTCCGACAAGACACTGCCATCATTTTTCTGTGTACGTCCTTGACGCCTGATAAGCTATACATTATTATGATCTCAAGTGATCCAACCTATGCGAAAACCGAGTCCATGGGCAGGTAATTTGGAGGACCAAAACAGATGATAAGTAACTTACAGAACACAAGTACCGACAGGTCCGTCACCTTTGGATTTGAAGAGGGCTTTTCGAAATACAGCGAACTCAGTGATATTCTAAGGTCGCTATCAGACAGTCAACGGCACTGTACATTCAAATTGTCAGACGACGTATTGAAGACGTTGCGGCGTCCATTGAATCCATCTCGGTCGCTGAAGTTTCTTTTTTGTCCCATCACTACGTGGCTGAGGTCAAGCGGCAGTTAAATTTAGTACCGTGTAAAATTTGGGGCACAAGCGACGGCGAACTCGATAACAGGTAAGCGTTTATTGAACAGGCGATAGCGCACCATCCTTTGCCTCATATGACACATCTGGCGACATGTTCGCCATTCCGGAATAGAAAGTAAAAGTAATCCATTGATGCCGAAGTCATAGGATCCTTGAGCAACTCAAATTTCGAAAATGGAGATATCCGGGAGGTGAGCATCAAATTGGGAGACAATGTTTGAATATTCAGTCGACCTTCGGCGTCGTAGCAGTATCTGTTGTCCTTCTAGCCGTCACCAAGAGACATTAAAATGTCAAAAGAAACTTACCAACAGAAAACTCAGTCCAAGATGACTAGCATGAGTAGCCAACAGGTACTGTTAGTCAACCTTCGGAAGCTAGTGAAGATCCGTCCAGCGGAACAATGCCATATTGACTATAGAAACCAACTGAATAAATCAAGAATATATCTCTGAAAGGAAGAAGGCAACGAGATCTGCTCGTCGTATACATACGACGCACCGGAGCGCAGTCGATGCGCAGCACCAGCTCGATATCGATCTCTTTATCGTGCGAGTTGTTTCACATCTCGTCTGTAAAAAGACAACGCCAACAGGATTCAAGGCGGTTATTCACATGGCTGCAAAGCCTACGGCGCTTGTGCCCACGCGTCGACAGTGACGAGCAAACAAGCTCGTGATGACGATACCACGTCCTAATCAGCGTGTGCATTGCTTTGCTGAGGTAGATCTGTGACCTTTGGGCATACATCCTTTTCCAATGTTCGAGGAACGAGCACGTTTAGGACAGCTTGAGAGTCTAGACCATAAGCGCTTTGGTCACACGACCAGGTGTCATTTTTACAACTTGGTCCGCGACTCCGCATGGAAACTCCCTTTGAACTACGACAGTCATTTAACGCACCTTCTTTACCCAGACCAATGGCTTGGAGATCCGTGGGTGGGAGTTAAATCGTCTTCCATGCCTTTTGAGTTGACGAACACGAACTGGAAAGCGGGTTCTTACGTCTAAGCGTAGGAGCTACAGTCCAGAAGAGACGAAATGCTTCATTGCACCCATTGGTACCGTGTTTCAAGTCCGTTAACATGAACACGAAGAAGACACCCATCACTTTGGGGTGCAAAGGCCGTTGTCTGCCCTGGAATGCACGTCGGGACCTGGAAGACCGCGTGATTCCCCTTGGTACAGGGCTAACGTTGGGTAGTAGCTGGATCAATTCAAGAAATTTCAGAAGGGACCTTGATTTACCTCAGTCAGGCTTCTTCTGGCTCTTGCGGTCGCCCTGTGACTCCTTCCACGGAAAATACGTTCTAGCGTCTTGCCCCGATGTCTTTTGGAACGAAAAACAATCAGCAGACGACTATACACAGAATACATGGTATACATGTTTTCACCCCCAAGGAAGAAGATCGACGGCGCAAATCCCATTGATAAACGATCACTGATGGTCCCAGACATGTGGCGCTGTATTATACATCAGCATCAAACCATCGCTCTCCGCCTGACGGTGGAGGCGATGGTGTAAACTTTAATGCGCCACACGGAAACGAGCTGTCGCCCTGATTCTGTTTTCAACGAGATACGGAGAATTGAAGGTCAGTATGATTGTTCCAGGCGTGGTACCTGCTCGTCTTTGAATATTGTGTGAATGAACGATTGACAAGGAAAACACGTGTATGCACTTACCCGTTGACTGTTCTATGATATGGCCGTGGTATCGCACTGTGTTATGCACAGATGTTGTAAAACACCTTTGAAAATTTGGTGAAGTCCCTGCAGTTGATGAGAAGTTTAGAAGACAGCCGTAGAATTCAAGGCATCTATATTCAAAACATCGTGAATCTACAAGTCTCTATTATTTCTGTATAGCAGTGGTATCAGCACAGCTCAGGAAATCAACATATACCAATCTTACTTACCATCTCAGTTCAGTTCAGCTGTTCACCGCTGAAATACTCGGGGAGGATATAAGCCAGCTTCTTGCGATGCTCGGGATCCTGTTTCTCTGATCGCGGCATAATCGAGAAACTCATGGAACCAACTTGTTCCAAGAGGAAGTTTTCCCCGCTGGCGCCGACGGCAGCATGTAGCTCATCCAACACGGTCGCCGCCACTAGTCGCGACGTGTCTGCGTTGGCTTTGAGCGTCTTGAATACTTCAGCAGCAGTCACCGTATCCGAATGAGGACGCCATGCATCGTAGTCGGTGGCTGTAGCGATCAACGCGTAGCTACAACGCCTTGACGTCGGTAAATAATCTCACGCACCAACGGAACACGAACCTAAGTTCTGCTTCGCGAGCCAACTTGGCTTCAGGAAGCACGCTCATGTTGATCAAGTCACCTCCCCATTGACGGTACATAATGCTCTCTGCACGCGTGGAAAATTGTGGCCCTTCCATGCAGACGATACATTTGTCGGTAAAAAGCTTCACACCTCGGCCCTCCTGATCCAAGGCTTTGCGTACCCTTTCTTCCAACCACGATACCAGCTTTCCGCTGAATGGGTCGCCGAAGCTGGCATGGGCGACGATGGAAGTACCTTCGAAAAAGGATGCTGGACGTATACCCTTGGTACGATCGATAATCTGGGTAGGCAAAGCGAAAGATCCAGGCGATATCTCTTCTCGAAGAGAACCGACGGCAGAGAAGGCGACGATGGCACGAACTCCAAGGGATTTCAGAGCTGCAATGTTGGCCCGTGCAGGAACCGCAGATGGAGAGATGTTATGTCCTGTTCCATGTCGTGCGAGGAAAGCAACGTGGATTCCAGAAGGAAGAGAGCAAATCGATATGGGCGACGAAGGAAAGCCCCAAGGCTGAAAAAAACGCGCTCTAGAAACAGCTGCGATTTACTGTGGGGGGACGTACGGTCTCAGGATTTACATGTTTTCTGCAGATCCGGTGAGAATTTGCCAGAAGAAGGAAGGATATAGCGCACACAAAAGTTAGGTTGTCCAAATGGTAGAGCCCGCTCCCTCCGATGACTCCGATAAGTACTACTCAGGGATTAGTCGTTATCCAAGGTAGGAAGGAAGGGGCGCCATGCCATTTTCCGCCATTTCACTAGTATGTATCTTCAAAAATTTCGCCAGTCGCGTTCCAGAAGCCAGAGCAAGAAAATAAGATCAATGGGAGGTGGTGATGAGCAAGATGTCGTTACATTTCGAGGAAAGATGAGAAAATTATTCGCAAGACGCACGTGGGAGGCGGAAATGTTTATCTTTGATTATCTTATCGACAATCCTTATCAATATCAATTTCCACATAATCTCTTACCAAAAAAGGGCTCAAAAGCAAGAAAAAAGTGTGCCGGATGTCCGGCAAACCAGGTTTGACTCTCAAACTTACGGGTATTTAGGGGCTAAAATATGCTAACTTGAACAGGTGGAAGGAGACACTGCTTGGGACCTTGCGACGGTTCCTACGAGTCGAATTGACGTCGATGAAGCTTGTCGCAGCTTTTGGCATGTCCATTTCCTTTCGGATATAATGAGTCGGACAATTTTTCAAATATACTCATACTTGAAGCACCGAGATAGAAATAGTACAAATGTTGCGTCCTTACTTAACGGATACCTTGACGCCAAGGCAGCACCTTCTCCTATACATTGTCATTCACTGCTGAGTAGAGGACTGAGATATAGAATCATTGTCCATATTGTGAAGCACACTCCCGGAGCATCAGAAGAGCATCAAATACTTCGATTTGACCGTCCTTTCTGGCTTGGTGATCAGTGTCGACCCTCGCTTCGCACTTTGTCTCGGCGCGACTCTGCTTCACTCCTGGATAGAAGTAATCTAACCAATGCAATCTCACCTGCGCCCAGAAGTCTTGCGCAGGCCATGCCGTAATGAGCGCCGAGTTGTAGATTGCAGCAAACAGACAATGAGGTGGCCAGGTATCACATTCGTCAGCTGGAGGTGCGTGGAAGGCCTTGCCAGCTGGAATATTACGATGTAGAGTCCTGGGAGCATTAGGTTCCACAAAAAGTGCAGGGTCTTAGCGAGTATCGAAATATCATTTGGGTGTAAACTATTATCATTGTTCAAGACCGCTGCGCGGAGACAGGCAATGTCGTTTCGAGAGAGAAATTCGTACCCGGCTGTGGGAGCAAACAAGATATGGCTCTTGTCGTACAATACGAGCAATATAAGCTTACCGATCAGCTTCTTTCTATATCTTCGCACAAACCTTCCCGTATCCATTAGACTAGCCTGTCATTTGACACCCATGGGAACAATGCTGGGCATATACGCAACCGGTGCATATTTTACGGAGAGGCCGTTCGCCCAATGTGTACATGCCTGCACACCGTTGATATCATCTCGTTAATGACCATATTACCCTTCCAAGGAAACGTGTGGCAGTCAGATACTCTTGGATTATCACATGTGGATGGCCCCAGACTGACAAACCCAGCTGAGTGCTTCGCACCCATCGATTGTCCTGACCAATGCCGTTCATGCATTCCGGACGCGCCCACTCACATCACGACGCAACCCTGACCGCTGTCCAGCGTCTAACCCTTGTATTTGTGCAAAGGAGCGACTTGGTTCACGACGAACAGAGAGGTAAGTAAGCAGTGATGTGATACGATCAAGCATTGACTTGACTTGTACACAAACAGAGAGGTGAAAGCTAGCTCGTAGAAGAACCTGGAGAATCGTAGCAGTGATGGAGTCCACACGCAGCTGGAGGAGAAGTCGCCGAGATAGCTTAATGCTGATATTATGCATTCAACACGAGCAATTCTCTCGTCAGTGTGCCCATGCGGTCGTTGATTGTTGCCAGTAAAATTCACGGCAATCCGATGCAAAGTTGAGTTCCTACTAATTGGGAGTAATTGAGTTACAGTGAGTGAAACACAGTGCTGTACATACCATACACCCATGCACATTCTCAGCCGTCATTTGTGGGAGACAGGCGGTGTACCGAAAATGTTTTGAAACGTAAAGATCACGGAGGGCATTTCGTCCCGCTAAGGTTCGGCGATAACTGATCAATCGTAGACCGTATCTTCAAACACCTCGTGGGCTCAGAGATCACCGCTGGTACGGGACTCTCCAGAGTAGGACCACGTATATGATACGCCCCGGTTCCGGTCGCCCTTGTACTACCTATCATCATGTCTGCTGATTCCCCTCTTTGTAGCGCTCGCGGCAGATGAGAGAGTTTTCCAATGTAAACTGACTCAGGAAGGAGACCACTGTTCACTCGGTGTGTTGTGGAATTCGACGGATATTGCACTGAACTTTCCACCGTAAGAAACAGCGATTACTACTCATCTTTGTTGGGATACAAGCATTGATGTTCCGCACAGATCGTGCATCTGTCATTGTGTCGGGCGAAGTGAAGGTAGTCCCCTCAAAGATCTGGAAGCTGAAATCTTGTGGCTGGTACTCGTGGTGAGCTGTCAAGAAGAGTGTTCAGGCCGGAGCTCTCGCGAATGGACGGTTAATGACTTGTATTTGAGCAAAGTGTAGAGATAAAAAATGCCATGCAATGGGATAGAACCACCATGAAATCGTGCCCTAAGGAACTGAAACCTCGATGAGATTTACTGCTCGCATAAGGAGTCAATCAACGCACCTACCCGCAACTACAACTCCTCGTGTACAGTACCTGCTGTATTATCACTCACAGCGAACACCGGAGTTGTCGACGTTTCAAAGACAATATTTCCTCCATGGTAAATATCTTCCCATCGAATGATAGGGTTCCCGCCATAAAGATCTACCTCTTCCCCATTCACGGTGACCGACTTTACATATATGGCCTCGGGGTCGCCATGTTTTTCCACCGTCAGCGTATATGCTTGCCTCTGCGCATCATAGAAGGGCGACGCATCAGGCTCCGGAGAGGGTAGACGAAGCGTGAGTTTATCAAAAAGTGGTCTGAATGATCAGGCAATGACCTAAGAGGAAAAAGAAAAATCAGGAGAACGTACGAGCCAATGACATATTCCTTCGATACCGGGTTCACGGAATAGAACCCCAGAGCTCCAAAGATATACCAAGCGCTCATTTGCCCGCAGTCTTCGTTCTGTTGAAAATCAGCATCTTATCGAACCACGAAGAAAAGGGATCACATACGCCGCTCAATCCTTGTGGTGTATCATTATAATTGGCGCGCGCAATTTCTCGGACCCGGTGCTGGGTCAAGTCGGGGCGCCCGGCCAGAGCATATAGATACGGGATATGATGCGATGGCTAGCCTGAAATCAGTTTCGTCCGGTGTCTACCTTGTTCACCTCACCTCATTACCAAACCAGTCCCAGCCACCCTCATAATGCTCATTCAGACTCTGAACGAACGCTTCACTCCCACCTCTTTTCTCTATAAGACCAGGTATATCATGAACGATATCGAACGAGTATGCCCATTTGTCACCCTCCGTAAAGCCAGACGTTGGATCTTAATGAGAAATCAGTCTATCTTACCATCAAGTAAGATTAAAACAAACCAGCCCAGGTGCCGTCAACATTTCTGCCCTGAACGAATCCCTTGGTCATCCCGTTGAACCTGATCTTATCTTCCTCATTCACATAATCATCAACAGAGGTAGCATCGCTGTTCCAAACAAGCCAGGGCGCTCTCATTGACCGCTCATGCAAGAAGGAAGTGATGGATGGAGATTTGTTGAGATGCGCGGATAACAGGGACAGAGCATGATCATCATCTGACACAAAACAAGTCAGACACCATTCACAGCAATAAATCAGTCAACATACACGCATAGCCCAACGTCCTGCTAACACTTTCCGAGTGGATGTCATCGTCAACCCACCCTTTCTTGGGATCTGCATATGATGACGAGAGGCCGGCCCTGACCTCGTAGTCAACGCCCTAATTGAAGAGAAGACATGAATGCCATACTCTTAGACAGTCAATGAACCTCACTTCTTCTCTATCTTCGTATTTGATCTCCCAGTCTTTTTCCGGAGGTATAGTGGCATCTTTCCACACGGCCTCCCAAGCAAGATCGACATCAAACCCACCCTCAAAGCCTTTCAGAATAGCTTCCGTGATCAAAGAATCTGCATGAGTGGCAATCATGATATTGGTTTCTACACGGATATCGTCAGTATCAGTTGGTTGATATCATTCAAATCTTGTACCAACGATGTTCTTCCACATTGGTAGCCAACCGCCCTCTTTGTAATCTTGTAGCATACTCTGAATCATTCCAGGAATACGTTCGGGGGCAAAGAGGAGCAAGAAGCCCCACTCTGCTCGATACGTATCCTATAATAGTTTCAATGAGATGATATCAAATGTTGAATTTGCTACGTACCCAGATGGAATAGCCGTTGTATGATTTCCCATCGTGAACCTCGTCATCGTAGGCAGAGTAATACTTGCCATACTCATGCTGCTCATATGGATACTGTACGCCGGCGTAAGCAAAAATGACGGTGTGTGGAAATACGCCTACTTGAAGAGCATGGAAGACACTCGTCATCAAGACGCGCCTGTCCTCCAATTTGGCACCTTCCACCTCTACGCGGTCCAATTTCTCCTCCCACGCCGCCCTGGTTTTCTGTTCTGTCGTCTCCAAAGGTGTTCCGTATGGTACTTCTTCGTCAAGATTGACAAGAGCTTGCTCCATCGATATGAACGAAACTGCTATCCGCACATCAACAACCAACTCCTCCTGGTCGCTCGGATACGCAAATCGAGCGTAGGCACCAACTTCCGCTCCAAGCCCTTCAAGTGCTTGATCCTTCTGCTCCAAGCCTTGCGTTACACCGTAGCCGTCAAATCCTCGATCAAAAATGGCACAGAACCAGCCTTTAAATCCACCATGTCCTTTTCCATCCCGCTGCTTATTTTTGACATATTGCATACTGGATATCGGAGCAATGACCCAGTCCTGCATCTCCGAATTGTATCCACAAATTCGATTTTGTTCAGGGAATATACGCGTCCAACCTTCCGGATATGAGATGTTAAAATGAGATGCCGTTGGGGTGGAATGAAAGAGTTCAGAGGGACGCGAAGACTGCAGAAAGATATACGGATACCACGAAGCACCGGTATTGAACGTGAAACGAAAATGGCCCACCCTAGATGCTACCCGATGTTAGTCCAGACTGGGAGAATAAAGAAATGGCTTACTCGCCGTCATTGCAACGTCAATGCTACCATCGTCAGTCTCCAGTTCGACCTCGTACAGACTGACACCAAATTTTTCGCTGTCCAGTCTTTTCCGTAATCCTCGCTCATCGAAACGTGCCTTCACCTTCCCATCTCCGCTGGAACTCAGCCCTGGTACGACACCAATCATCCCGCTCTCTCCCATCCAAATAGCAGGCTGGTGGGTCCCAACAAAGCCATGGATGATTTCAGAGTCGCTGTAGTTATACGGCAGCTTCGAGACGTAGTTCTGGTGCGTCTGGGCCACCCAGCGCGTCATACCAAACGGTGGTGCAACCGAAGGTATCATTCCGCCGGCAAAATTCGGTTCTGGACCTGTGTTTCCAATAAGGGGGTTGACGAGGTCGACATTTGAGCTCACAGCTGTCCAAACGAGCGACAAAAGCGCTGTTGGAAGGAGAATGTTCATGGGGATTGTGACGTTCGAAAACAAGTGAAGTGCTAGGTGGATGTACCGGGATCCCGGCCCGAGTGCTTTGTGCAACACGTGAGGTCACGTGGTTAATAGAAGACGCGATCGGACCCGACGCGTAACCTGTTCCTGCACCACCGTCTCACAGTACCCAGCCGTGGCTAGACTAAACTGGTCTCATTCGGATGGGTCCGAAGAAGACAAAGAAGGCAGGACACACGGCAGGCCTTAATGACAATCAGGTCGCTCCGTCTGAGGTGGGGTTGGCAGTGTTTGGCAACACCTTCCTCAGGTAATTATTTACTTTTCTTTTTTACCTCCCTTCGTCACCCTTCCTGGTATCACCTTTCACAGCTTCTTTGTATTCTGTAGTCGATGAAATGTCCATCACGTCTTTTCCAGCTCACGAGCCCCAATGGATGACTGCAAGCATTGATAAAAGCCAGGCAAAATGCCACAGTAAGCCTCAAGCTTTTAGAATGTTATGTCCACTCGCTATCACCCTTATTTCTTTCCCTTGCAATGATGAGTTTCCCGCACTTCAATCTCTCCAGATGATGTTGCTATGTCCCGCTGTGACCCAGGTGATGCACTGCTTCAAAGACTTGACAATGAGGCACAGACTGCAAACTCGGAAGGAAAGATTTTGACATTTGATGTGGATTTATGTGAGTGGAAATACTGGCAATGGTGCATCCTAAGATTGTAACAATTCCTATGCTTTGCTTAATATAAACCCACTTTAGGCCCTGTCATCCCCTCAAGAATGGAAATATCTCTGCTGTCGGTGCTGGTTCATTTATGCACGTGCCTGGCATCAAGTACCCCATATGCCCTCACCGACTTAATCCCTTTCGTGTCGAAGGCGAATGTACAATGCAGCTACACCTCGGTAAATTCCTCAATGGCCGAAAGGAGAATTATTTTCAGTGTACGTCCCATATTTGTGAATTTCGATGTAGGTCATTCTCCGCTTTGTCATGAATCATCTTATCTTACTTTGTACTCTCTTTAGTCACAATTTCAAACATTGCTGGTGGAACAGAGCGTTATCTGACAACAGCAGAGGATATCAACAATCATTATGGTAAGTACTCTTCACTGTTTGTTGTATTTCAGCTGATAATTAGATGTAGTCGTTACACATGGCCTCGAAGAAGAAGAAGAAGACAACGATAGTAAG
Organism: Armillaria luteobubalina; assembly: GCA_030435615.1. Lineage (NCBI taxonomy): Eukaryota > Fungi > Basidiomycota > Agaricomycetes > Agaricales > Physalacriaceae > Armillaria > Armillaria luteobubalina. The sequence continues at coordinate 675,795 of JAUEPU010000028.1, read as the reverse complement.
TGGTATCATTGTGTTGCATCAATGATATTGTTAATCCTTCTCCCTAGCTACCATATCGTCGCCAAACTCCTTCCCCCTGACACCTCCATCCAGTCAGGGTCCCGCCAAAGAATCCTGGGAGCAAGATTATAATGATTCTTTCGTTCATCACCCAGACGAGGATCTTCTGACAATACTCGTCAATCCACGTGCATTCTCCCCACCATTGGATTTGGAGCAGCCACGACCCCAGCCTCTACTGCAAGGACAAGCAAGGCCACACCGAAGCTTCTTTAAGGAAAAGGTTGCCAAAGCACGTTCCCAGAATGGTGAGTTATCAATTGAGCAAATTGTACTTACTAACATTTGAGCCTGTAGATCTTGTTCTGATGACGACGGTGAAGCATTGTCATGAGACAGGGCTCTACAAAGGTACGTTTTTTCCATCAATCATCACTATCTCCCCTCAAATTCGTTTGACAGATGCCCCTGCAACTCATCCAGCTTATAGAACGTCACCCAGTCTATGCGCCCACTCTTTATTAGAGCCATACAACTATCACCTTTATCCAAACTGCCTCAGTCGAACCTTCTCCGTTGGCTGCGAATTTCTGGGAAGCGGAATCGGGAATGTTGTGCGATCAGTCTGCTCGACCCTGGGAGTACCCAAGGCTGCATTTGATCGTCTCGTTGCTGATGCAGCTATCTGTTTAGCTTGCTCCTGCATATTCTCTATGGAAGGCTTCAATGCCCACATTTCTGATGGGGCTTGTCGAAATTGGCCCATTCATTTCAATGGTAACTGCTGTATCTTCTATGTTGAAACTCTTCTAATCTGATGATATATAGTTCTACCTATGCAACTTGATATTGATGACATATCCGAAATCCCAGCACGAAAGTACCCCCCTGATATAACGGTCGAATCTAACAAGATCATAGCACAAGAGTACCTTGACCATTCTATTGGTGCCATGCTTTTGGAATGGAACTCTCAAATCGGCGTCCTGCAGGACGTATGGACAATTGTCTCTACTGCTTACATAGAATGTCGCACTTGCGAGCTTGTCAGGATCTTCCCGGCTCATATTGCGCACTGCAATGAGAAAGGGGAATGCCAGGATGTGGGACAGGTCATTGCGGTAAGATCACTATTCATTACATGTTAAAATCACTTTCTGATAGTGTTTAGCACTAGGTAATTGCACGATAATTTGAAGACGTAGCTACTGGTCTTGTGCTCAAATAGATGTATGCTTTACAGAGATATGTTGTACTATGTTTGTTGCAATTAATCAATCCTTCACTTTCACCTCGTACACAGCCAGTTTCCACTCTCTCAGTCCCTTGATACTCCAACATGGCATACTGAACATCCTGAGTGATGTACTGATCTGAATCCCATGAACGAGAGAGCAAGAAGTAGCCAAAGTTGGACATTGGAGACTCGCTCATGACGAGCCTCAATGGGGTACCCACCTGTGGATGCTTACCCTACGATGTGGGACTTTCAATGGGCTCGAGCGAGGCCAAAAGTGCATTTACAATAGTTTTCATTGCCTCTAACTTAACGACGTGTAACCTAACCTGCAAGCCAGACAGTGCACACCCACATCCCTCCCCAAAGGCAAATGCCTCGCGTCTAACAGGCCGTCCCTCCCCCGACCAAGATCAGCATCGACGTGACAGACGAGAAATGTCGACCACCTCACTTCTTCCACGTATGAACAGCGCAGTCTGAGTGGCGTCATTCGGAACCATGTCCTCATCGTCAACCACCGTCAGCCCTAACGTTGGGTCATACAAGGGCAATATCACCCACAGATCTTGAGCCCAGCTCTCTGAAGAGCTCGTTAGGTGAGAGCAATGCCATTGTTCTGTTCATCGTCGTGTATTCACATTCAAATTCCTCACAGGCAAATCAGACCTTACCATCTACACCCCATCGACATCTCACCTCTCTTTTGACTGCATTGCATCCATTATGTTCCACGCATCCGACGCTCTTTTCAATTCATTTACAGACATTATTGTCTTTCCTTCCTTCCTTGGTTTAGTATCTCCCAAGTGCGGTTCTCACCTACGAGCCCGGAGCATTTGTTGGTGGCTTCATGGGATACGGTAAGTTGCGTCTGGGCTCGACGTGTCGCTTTTTGGCTGAGGGAGGTGTTTGTGTTTTAGATGGTAAGGTTTTATGATACGGGCGATACGGATAAGCCCAACGAGCAGAGGGCGGCGGTGTTGGGCTGTTGTTGGTCGGATAATGCGAACACGTATAGCAGTGGGCTGGATTGCACCATATGGCAGTACGTCTCCCCCTCCTCCCTTCCCTCCCCCTTTCGAACTTACCCTCCCCAGGCAGCCTAGCCCTCAAAACAGAATTTTTTTGGAAGTCGCTCTAGGGGGATTGAAATTCTACTTTCATGATGGGGTAAGAGAGGCATGTGCCATGTAAGTTAAGCTCGTCCTCTGCCTTCTTTTCTCCCTCTGCCTCTAATGCATTCTCTCATTTCAGGCTCCTTCTATCCTTCTACATTCGGGACATACTTCAGGCACCCTTACGCCTCAGATGATCCATGCGACGTATGCCCAGCTGATCTCGCGTGTGACAACGGAACACGATGCTGGGTTCTTAAGCTCGCTATTCAAGAGTCTAAGTGACTGTTTGAAGATCAGTATACAGATGTCCCACGAGATTGTGATGCCGGAGGTGAAGCAAAAAGGTAGTGAGTGTCTTCCTTGCCCCCTTCGTTCCCCTCTGATTATGTTTGGCGGCCAGTACATCGCCAGGCAGCGGTAGCTCATGAGATGTCCGAATGTCAACTAGAACGAACAAGTGCAGCGTTAGGAGACGATCGACCGAGGTCTACTATCAGGTGCGTTTGAACTCCTTCCGTTTGTATTTGACTTATCGATCGCGCACACAGGTTGTCTCAGCCTCAGGAAACCTTCGCATACGTTTGTTCCACAATACTTACAATATCAGTGATCGATCTGGGATTTGGCGGTGATGAAGTTGTCGTCGAGATTCAAGTCCAGGATACAGTGCATTATCCTACTCATTACTATAGGTATCATACTATTTGTATTCTACCGCTGCCCTTAGGCAGGGAGTCTCGTATCATTAACTGCTTTACTCTAGTGGCCCGCACTTTCTCTAGGTTCCGAACTGCCTTATCCAAACTATTCCTCGCACTTTCGAGCGCCTGAGCTTGTGGCAGTTCCGAACGGATAATGGTACCTATCCTTTGACGCAGAATCGACACGCTCTCTTCTGCTTTCTGGATCTTCGTGTCGATATCCAAGTTTCGTCGGTTGTAAGATTCAATTTTATCGTCTTCAGCTTGTAGTTTCTTATGCCGAAATTGGACTAGAAATGAACTGAGATATGAGGATATCAAAATATATGATAGCACGTACAATGTCTTTTAATCCCACGACCGAGGTTTTCTGATTTGTGGCCAGCCGCATACGAGGGTTTTATTCCAAAGTTTTTGTAACACTATCAAAGTGAGAAGCTAAATAAGCAGATGGCAAGATAATTCTGAAGAATTGATACCCACCCTCAGTGTAGCCATTTTCGTGCTGTCAAACCGCCGTCCTGTCTCGATCCCACCGACAAGAGTGCATGATTTACCTTCGAGATTGATGTTAAAGTGCGTACTTTCGACAAGATTGTCATTTGCTTCTCCGGACATCCATATATCGAGAGGAATAAAGCTCAGCTCCCAGCACATAGCTTCGAGCATGAAATGGCTGTCTACTTTGTTTTTAATCCACTCTTGAGCATGTTCAGTTTCGATACAAGCAAGGGACACAATAAACATACGATAGCCAACATCTCCGCCTTCAGCGCAAATGAAATCAAGCATCCGATCCCAGTTTGGATGCTCCAAACATATGAGACTTCGCATAGCGTTTCTGATGTTTTCAGGAACTGAACTGGAACGAATATTCCTTCGGATATGAACTTCACAGAGTCGGAAGACACGATGAAGGTGATCATATGGTGTTAGATCACAGAGGAGTCTGTCTGGGTCATGTAGATCGTATGTATCTGGCATTTTTTGGGCCAATGTTTGAAGATGGAGGCCAAGCCCTGATATCATACTGAGTTAGCAATGCTATATGAGTATTTCAACGTGTTCTAACCTTTTGCCTGACCCTTATGTGCATCTGCCGTCCACTGGAGGATACCATGATCGTAATCGTCTATCATTGAAGCATGCAGATGACGCCAACTAAGAGACTCGCCGGTGTCTTGCTTAACAAACTTTTCGATTTCAGAAAAGACATGCTGATGTGCAACAGCTGTCTCCCGGTTGAGAAACACACGGCAGAACACCACACCTAGCAGTATGTTAAATAGGAAACAGTCGTTAAGAAAGCCTACTTGCTGGTATTTGAATCTCGGTCCAAACATGCTAGTGCAAACTCCCTGTACCCAACTACACGCTTAAATGAGATGTCACTTTGAAGGTACTGTGCTTTCAGAAGCCTTCGACTCCCTTCCTGACTCATACATACAATGATTTTTAGTAAAGGACTTCCATCCGAAGAGAGATTGGCCTCATCCTCGATATGTGTTGAAAAATTGGAAGCATCAAGTTCGAGTATTGCCCTTATATAGTGTGCTTTGACAGGGTAATGTTCGTTCTGCATATGATAAAGATTTAAAGCACCTAGACGGTGTTTTAGATGGCTCATTTATAGAGATTTTGCAAGGACAAAACGCACCTGCCCAGCCTGTACCTTCTGGAAACATGGCCTTTCGTGCCTGCTGAATATATGTGCGAAGATGAGCCCGATTAGCCAAAGATACATGGACATCAGACAGAGCAGCAAACGGATCATTGGGAAATCTTTGCTGGAGCATGGATTTAACGACGGGATGACGGAGAAATCGACGGACGGTGAGGTCTGGAATATCATCACTGATTCTCTTGAAGGTGTCAAATAGTTCTGCACGGAGTGAGGGTGGTGTCCTTTGCGGAAGGGGAATAGGATGCTTGTGTATGCCCTTGATTGTAACAAGAACGTAAGGGCAAGAGATACGAAACTCTTCAAGCGGTTCATATAAAGAAAACCTAACATCGCAGGAGATTCGTTTCATCTCCGGCTGATAGAGATGACCGTTCTCGTCACGGTGAGCAAAGGCTATACAAATTCCATGTAAGAGAATATCCACATTAGACTTATACAAAGTAGCTTATGACAATTGACCCGCTTTGCAGACACATTTGTCACAGTCGTACATTCGGCCAAAGGGCCGTATCCCAAAGAGAGTGCACTCTCCTCAATACGTTGAGCTTCAGTTCTGTCCTCTGTAAATATTGCTTCAATGTAATCTATATCAAGCGATGCATCGAGGTATTGGATATAATGGTTCCGATTATCTTCTGGGTTGTAGTTTTCGCACCTGGTGAGGTATTAAGGAGAGTAAAACGTAAGGAGGCAAGACCCTTACACTAGAAGTGGTTTCTCGTAGTCATCGTAAGTGAACATGACTTTCCCAGGACATCGCGCAACTTTATCAATGTATCCTCGCTGAAGAACTTTCAATCGCTCATGCATATCTTCAGGCTGCTGGTAGCGCTGGACTCGTGCCAAGATACTTGAAGCTGCAAGACTGTCGTCTATATTGGCACGACAGCCCAAGCGTCCGAGAGCTGAAATGAATGCCGACGTACGCTGGAAGACATCGGCAGTAGGGGACGCAATTTCAAGACGGTTCTCTCTATCTCTCAATAGCCGCTGTAATATATCCTCCCGAGTTGCAGCAACATGCGGTTCTACCAGATCTTCATCCACTAGAGGACAAATCTTTGAGCCCTGGCTTGTAAACTGGTCAGCCGTCGAAGTAAAGAGAGCAGCATAAAGGGTTACATGTTTTATGCACTTTAACACATGGAATACTACCGTTTCCAGACGTCTCCCCAAAGCGAAGCAAGTGCAGGTCTACCAAGGTTTCATTCCCTTTCTTTGTACGACCAGACGGCTCTCCCAGTGAGTATGCAAAATTGAGCATCGGATTACACCAGTCATTGGGATCCAGTCGGAACAGATATCCAATGGCGCTCCCATCAGAACAAATACTCTCAGGATATTCAACATATGCGCCTACAGTGTCGTAAATGTGTAGCCTCGCAAGCATAGTTTTTCGGTTCAGATAGATATTCTCTCTGGTCAGAAGCAGTGTTTCGGGAGAGTATGACAGGGCTGCCCTTGGAGGTGACAAAATACGGGAAGAATAAGGAAGATCGTTAGGATTACAAGTAGAATTGTCGGCAGAAAGAGTTGTACAAGTAGGAGGGGGAGATGAATGATTTAATGAGGTAAGGAATTGTTCGAGAGGCTGGTAAAGGCTGGAGGGGGCGAGTAAAACATTATATGCATCAATATGTTCAGCCAGAGATCGCAGTAATGGAGCAATGTTGCGGTGAACTGGAATACTGGATGATCCTGGATCACCGGGGTTCAGTAGTATGTCCAAGGTCTTCGAGCCAGACATTGTGGCCCAGAAGATTTGGGAAGGACACTTTCAGAACACGTTGGAGAAGATGAAAAACATAACTTCAATTTCCTGGAGATACAGTTGACAAGAAATGCGCTCCCAACGAATATTCACACCGATCCCATGCCTCTACCCCCAATATCTTCATCATTTCAGGCCTTCCATGGCGCTGAAACCCTGGCCTGGCACCATCTTGAAAGACCTGGAGGTATAAGCGAAGGTATTTCTTGTAGAGAAGCCAAACGACGTACAATGACAGGGATTGTTGGGGGGAATCAGTGACAGGCACAGTGAACACGTCGTCGCATCGATTAGAAATAAGATTATTTATTTACAGGGATTATTTGGCTACTGCCTTGTGACCGGCTAGATGACCCGGTTATCCGACTCCGACGTTTTCCGGCCTTCTCGTGGTCTTGACAGGCTTCGCTGCCAGATCGAAAAAGACCAATTTAGTCGGCCCAGGTACCCAGCCGCCAGCGCAGCAACTCAAAACAATCTGATCTGAAGCTGGAACTTGAAGATATGCTGACTCTAAACATTTGATACTCGAACAGAACGAAAATTGCACATCTTCTTGAGGCTCACGGCGTGAGAAAATATGCCTTCGCTCTGACATACAATCGGACTCTCGCGAACGAGATTTTCCCTTGCCGACAGGATGGCGAGGCAGTATTTTTCAAATCGGTACACGAAAGTCGCCAATAGAGGTACGATTCACAGATTCAATTATGCTTTGTTCCCTCACACACAATAAATAGATATGATGAGGTCATTGATATACCCTTGCCGGAGCAACGCTTACAACGTTAACAGCTGTTGTGCTCACCGAGAACTTCTATGCTTGACCGGGATCGTCAGCGCTGATTGTATGCGCCCTCCAGACAGATCTGCGCTCATACAGCTACTATTCAAATATACTTCAACGCCGAGCACATCCAAGTAAGCTGTCGTTGTGTCCTGAAATGAGCCCGTCCACTGACAGCCGTCATTTTGATTAGAAGCCATCGAACTCAATTAAATTCACAGCGGACTTTGTTCGTCTCTTCGCCGGATAGTGTCCGTGACCACGGTGTGTGGTCCTTGCCATCTTGCTCCGAGGGCCTTCCCACCGACTGTCACGCACCTTAGGCTCCAAATGTAAGCTCGGTTTTCTCATCCAGCTTCTGGACTTGATTCACACTCAAAGCCCAAACAACACCTACAAAGTGAATTGTAAGGTGCCAATAATACAATTTTCACTTGCCTTGGGACACAATTTTGATCTTCCCAACTATAGAAGCTCGTTCAAAGCGCATCCCAAGACAACTTGCCTCAGGAAGCTGCGCTTTCTGAACTGTATCAGTATTTGGCCAATAGCCGAGCCATCCGGCTTTGTTTCTATACAAGGGATGAACGAAGTCTACAGACCCTCTACGTCCATCACCGATAGTACCGGATGCTTCACGCCGACTCGGAGCTCCTACTTTAGAAGTAGCTTCAAGGACATGTCTTCAACCGATGGACCAAGATAGCTTCTTAAAGAAGAGAAGCGAGGAGTTGAGAGGGAATGTGCTGAACACTCTTCCCATTCTTGTTCTTGACGTTTGAAACTGTAGGTCAAGTGTTTCGTCGCATCGTGAACGCTTGTATGCTTTCACTTCGAAAAGGCTGTAGCCTCAGTGCATAACTCCGCGGGACTGAATTGCGCATTCACTTCATTCAATGGGAACAGAAAAATCCTCGGGTTCGTTCCGCATTATACGACGAACATAAGTAAGCCGTTCTATCTCGATAGAGATAGCCCACCTGATCTAATGCACATTTATATGGCAGACCTCAGGTAATGCCAGATACTTGTATACGGATGGCGTTCTCGGTCTACTTTTAGCTCTCATATAAGATGCATTCCAAGGAGGTCAAACTGTTCAAACTATGCAAACAAGATAGCGGTGCGCTGGTGTTACATTATAATCAGAATTAGCCAAAGGGTCGCAACAAGCGACGCTATCGGAGCCAATGTCGGAACAAAGACGATCCTCCAGCGCTGGTCCTATTTGCCAAACAACATGTTGCTTCTAGTGCGTGAAGAAGCGATGCTCATCCAACACCCATCTTCGATGTATGAGCTCATAGCAATGTCAACTGATTGAGATTATTGTTAGTTTAATTAACTGCTTCCGAAGCTCGTACACCGATAACAACTTCCGACGTTAAATCAGGACTGTGAGAAGGACGGTCCGTGGTATTCCCGTGCTCTGATGTATCTGAAACCGGGGTGAAACTCTCTGCCCCACTCTTAGTACCTCCACGCAGCACAGGTTCACAGGTTCCAGACCATATCGCGATCGTCGCTATCTCGCGAATAACGTGCAGGGCGTTCAAGCTCGAGATTTGAAGCGACCTGACATTGCGCGCTAAATTTTTTTTCTTTTTCGACGTCCCGGTAACAAGTTACCCGACCCGGATATCTTTCGAACAAGCCTCGGCATCATCCGTACAACGTGTTCCTTATCTCGGAACGACTTCCAGAGCAGCTTCGCCACTCTTCCACAATGGTCAAAAGAGGTTAGCAGCCCGCTGGTTCCCGTTCGTGATCAATGTATCATTGGTCATTGGTCTGTACCTTCAGCGTGCCTATATGTGACGGGTAGAGCGGATTCCGACACTGCCTGCGATTTCTCTGACAGATGTGTAAATCTCCATGCAGTAACGTACGGCCCTGGACCTCCTTTTCTCGGCTGTAAATCTCAATGATCTTTGTTCTTTTGCCAGTTTCCAGCCAAATTCTGCCTTTTTGCGACTCGATGACGGCACGAGCGTCGAGAGCGATCCGAGACAGTATTAACCGGTCCAATGGAAGCCGGAAACTTCGATACCTTATTCAGCGCTAATCATCATAGATCGCTGGTATTTTGGGCCCGGCGATTGAAGATCGCGCGCATGTATCGCAGTTCTATAAAGGAGGGCGCATTTGCTATTATTTTTCCAGTCTCCTTTCCCCTCCCAAATCATGTCTGATATCGAGTCCTACCCCGTCGAGAAGTGTCCAGTCAGTGGCCACGAATATCGTCCACCCCAGCCAGGTGACTCTCGCTCCGTATGCCCTGCACTCAACACCATGGCGAACCACGGATACATGTCAGTTTTCAATGTTTTGTGTTCACCAATCTACGTTTACTTATCCACTTGTACAGACCGCGTGATGGAAAAAATCTTACCATTCCAACTGTCATATCCGGCCTCAAAGCATGCTACGGGCTCTCCACGGGACTCGCTGCCTTCCTCACCATCGGAGGATTCTTGTGGATCAGCAGGTTATTCACTATCAACCTCTACGATATTGGTCGGCACGGCCGGGTCGAGCATAACGCGTCGCTCGTCCACGCGGATACTCCTGAAGGAGAGGACTACGCACCTGTCAAGATACACGAAGACTGGGTGGAACAAGTCGTCGGCGATATCCAGCCCTGTGCTCTAGAATGCCGGCAGGCATCACTGGTCAATGCGGAGGACGTAGCGAGGATGCGTGTTAGGCGGGAAAAAACTTCGCCCGTCATGGACGCGGTACATGCCGAGGTGGCCAGGGGAGAGATGGCGCTCATTCTTGGAATCTGGGAGACAAAGGGCGAGAATAAGACTGGCGTTCCTCTTCCCTGGCTTTTGGAGTGGCTGGGCAAGGAAAAGCTCCCAGAGGGATGGGCCCCCAGCCATCAGCAGACTTTGTCCGATACTGTGGCGCGGAGCAAGGGAATTCGGGTATGGATGGAGAAATTTAGATCAGGGCAATGGTGAGAGCAATTTGCTATCGTATTCACTCGGAGACTCATCGTGCCTTGCAGATTTTATTAAAACGCTCGACATATTTTATTCTTAAGACACTGTTCAATATTGTATACTATCAATCTACCACTAGTTCGAACGAATCTTTTCGTGTTGATGATTAAGACTTCCGAATCCGACGCGCCGCACTGTCGCCAAGCTAATATCGCGTACCTGATGAAACACTGATATCATCCCGACCGTGTTATGGCCCTGCCCGCTTTCACTAGTCTCTAGCATTCGTTTGATGTTCCCAGTCGCCGCTGCTTTTCAATAGAGAAGTACTTTACGGGAACCTACTGCGGCGTCTCTCGTCACAGTAGACTCTAGGCACCAAGGATAAGGAGACGGGCATAATGCGCCATGTACTTGACTGTGCATCGGCAGTAATTTGGTAGCGAAAACTAAGTATTTGCCAACTACGGTGTGGTAAGCCAGGGTCCTTCCGGCGCTTGCGAGGGGGGAGGTCACTCTAACGGCTTAGCGTCGAAATTACAGCAGTCACTTGAGCTTTCTTTCCACGGAAAACATCAGAATGCAGTGCATCCGGTAGGGTCCGCTGACGATTTCATTGCTTGAGGCGCTTAACATTCAATTAGCTCTCCATTTAACCTGTCATTGACGATTAGTATATCTGGCATGGCACTGTCGGAAATGTTCGCCCAATAGAAATGTCCTGACCCGGTGCCGGTGCTCTGTGCCTTAGTATGACAAATCCTCTACTTATCCTTGGTCAGTGCATTATATCTCAGCCTGGTATATTTCAGTCATTATTATAAATGATTAATGAAGTTTGACGCTAGTCTTGCTCCATCATCGCGCAATGTTTGACGATGACTGTACCGCCATGACTTCGCGATCTAGGACAGAACTGCACTGCACATCATGATAGACCATCCCAAGATACCTTGGACTCTCATACACTGGTATGTATTGATGTCGGACACGAACGCGACCGCATGGCCAACAACCAAGTCTGTGCGAACAGATCTGTAAAATCTGATTCCGATGACCGCATTTCCAGGATCGTTCACTATACTAGCAATAGCCTATAGGCTATGCGGCACTATTCACCGATCAAACCTTGCAATTGCTGTGCTTTACAGATTTAGAGTTCGAATACTTGCACGTTTTCCCGAAGGTCGAGCCCACCGTAAACACTAGTGGCCATCATTATGATTTCTATGTTCTCACCAGGACAGCGTGGGACCTTATTGATCACTGTTGTTCAACTTACCTGATTCTCTGAAGGGTGGTTCCGACTTTCTCTGATCTGCGAACAAAATCGCAGATCAGATCGACTCGTGTTCTCAGTTTTGAAGTTGCTTTAAACGGAGATCGGATGATCGGGCCGTAAGTCCCCCAGTATCCAAAGCGACAACATGACTGTGTTGCTTTTGACTATCACAGTACAGCGAATTCGTTGGCGAGTAGAATCAGCCAGCCACGGAATGGTCCCGGAAAGTGACGACACTGTCGTAAGGGCGTGCATATGGGCGTTCAGGGTTGTTCTTTCCCCGACGGTCCTTCCTACCCGAATTCGCACAGAGGCCTTATTCATCCGGTTGCGACAATACATCAAATGCTATACTTACAGGACATCGTTGGGCTGAGTCATAGTGCCATTGGATCGGTCATTCCTATCATCTCGTGGAATACAGCTAAAGCTTGGAATTGATCGAGCAAGTTTTCATAATGGCAGTGATTCCGAGGGACGCTTTCAATAATTTGACCCACGAGCTCAACTGAACGGACCCGGAGCACTGGATGACATTTCATCGAATAATTCGTTTCTCGTTTATTTTTCTGAGTACTTCCTTAAGGTACTTTATAAAGTTACTCAGATGCTCTAGGTGAACGGTTCGTGACAATCAGCGGATACTTTAGGAAGATTCAAGAGAAGCATCGACGAAGGCACTGGCCTGAATATTATACAGCTTCGCATATTCTCCGTTCTTCGCCATCAGCTCTCCATGCGTACCGGCTTCAGCGACAGATCCGTCTTTCATACAGCTGAGAAAGAAAATCAATATTAAACTTCACCTACGAGGTCGAAAAAGCATACACAATGAGATCAGCATGCTTCGTTAGATGCCCAAACCGATGCGTAACGAAAATCATAGTCTTGCCACGCCGATGATTGATGAGATTCTCGAATAACGTCGCTTCAGCTTCAGGATCCATCGCCGAACTAGGCTCGTCGACTGCAACGAACTTCAGTGCGTCGGATTCAAAGCGCATGAACGTACGGGATCTAGCCGTGATTTTTTCAGTAAGAACAACTAGCAGCATTGATATCATACACTCACGCAACGAGTCGCTGCTTCTCACCACCAGAGAGTTCGATACTTTTATCGAGCTTCTGAAGCTCGATTCTCAATGGGTGGTCGTCATCGCCGTAAGGAACATGGACAGAGTGGTGGCTTTGCAGCAGTTTCAAGACCGTATCTTTCCCCTTTTCTAGCTTCTCTAGACATGGTGTGGCTCCACCCAGCTCAGCCGCTTTTGCGATCTTGGCGTCGTCGGATACATGCTCAACACAGCCAAGACCGATGTTTTCTCCGAGCGACAAAGGAAAGACTGCATGATCCTGCGTAAGCATAGCCATCGCCTTCCGCAGGTCAGCCATGCGATAATGGGACATAGGCAAACCATTGACAACGATCGACTCTGCAGGTGATGTCGGGTCATATATGCGTGTGAGAATTTTGAGGATGGTGGATTTCCCGCTGCCGTTAGCGCCTACTATAACAACTAGTTGGCCTGGTTTGATTGTCAGAGACAGATTGGAGAGTGCGGGTTTGACGCTCTGGCTACCCGGGTAGGAGAAAGATAAGTCACTATGGCGCGGATGAGAATAGGAAGCATCGTTGGAGGGAATGTCCCTTACCGAATATCGAAGGACATTCCCTCGGTCTTGTCTGCTTCTAAACAAGGATATCTGATATTGCCGTCTTTGAGTTGATTTTTTATCTCGCCAGCTTGGTACAGTTCTTTCAGCGTCTGGCATTGATCCGCAAAGTAACGGACGTTCATAAGGAGATAGTCCATTGATCGTTCAAACGATTCTGACGTCTGCTGCATTATGGCTATCGAGGACATCGAGAATTGTGGGTCTAGAATTGCGGAAAATGTAGAGTAGATCTAAGGGGTATCGGTGAGTTGATCTATTTGGTAGACGCGCTGAGTTGACGTACCGTTGGGACGAAGCCCAATAGTTGGTTAGCAAGATCACGAACGGAGGTCAAGGACTCCAGTACGTGATAGTAAGAAGATAAAGACGTCTCTGCAGCCAATTCCCCGAGTGACTCTAGAGCATCCTTGTATTCTGTTGAGGGCGTCATCAAAGCTTTCAAGAAAAAGAGGAAGTAGATGAGGTCCGTACGGGTAATTATGTAGTTAGCTAAATCTCCTCCGATGACCTCAGAACGATACTCTTCCGAGGACATACTATCCATTGCTAGCATTCGCTTGTATGGCTCGTTCTCTGTATAAGCAATATGTGCTAGGGACTTTGTGTGATTGTGCCAAGCTCAGGATATTTGAACGGGCCTACGTTTTCTATACCACATTGGCTCTGCGGTCAAGGTCTTAATGAACGGCTTAACAAAGCATATCAGAGCAAAGACGCGCGACGTTTTCGTGCCCGAGGATGTGGCGACGATAGCGAACTGGCTCCACGCCCTTACAAACAACGAGGCAAAATCGATGCAGCCGGTGAAAGAATTCCAAGCGTCACTCGCGTCAATATACGATTGCGTTTCTAGCAATTCAGGTAAACCTTGGTGCAAAGAGGAACTTCGGAAGGTACGAAACTCCACACCTTGAGAAGTAGGAACGTCGGTACGTAATCGAGCTGGAGATTTATTCAGATAAGCACGAGCCACAGAAATATTTATCATGCCTTCAAGCAAGTAAAGTTTAAAGTGACTATCAACTAGAGCCCGGAGCCGAGGAAAAACCCGGTCGCTAATTTCGGTAAATGACTGAATGAGAGGATCAGAGAGCAACTCACAGAGCCCGGGAAGAAATCCTGCAGGCGACGTGAAAAATCAAGCGGAGGAGTAATGCTTGCAGAATACTAGCAACATTCGGTCTTCTCTTGCGCAAACCGTCCTCGATCTGCATCCAATATCAGGACCCCATCATGTAAAATGGCATAATGAACAAAGGCTCACGATTTTCAGCAGACGCCCAGATAGATAAAGGGTAATCGCCGTCTCAAGGGCAGTCCACATTCTACTCGACACGAATATCAGCGTGAGCCACGGATCCATCGTGAATACTTCAAGAAAGAGTCGCTTCAACAACGGAGTGGCTTTTACCACATCCTTCCAGTTCTGTAAAACATCGCGCCGGCTTGGAGCGTTCTTGACCATACAAATTTTCCAGATTCCTCGTTCGAACCTCTCTAGCTGTGGCGGATCTGTTTTGCTCTTTTTTATTCCAAGAATGTTGACCAGAGGAGCCACAGAATTCCAACTAAGGACCATCTTCACGATAAAGTTGAGTCGTTGTGCTGAAAGAGAGATAGTCAGAAAGAGAATGCAAGGGGGTAGCGAGAACCTACTTAGTTAGATATAGGTTGGAGCTGGAGCTGGAGTAAGAATCAATTGGGCGCTAAATTGTTGACTCCGACAACAATGGCCTGCAGGGCCGCAATCATGGGGATATAACAGGAACTTGCATCATGAAATAATTCAATGTCCGGCTACCGTGACTATCTCAGCCCAACCATCCACTGGTAGTTTCGGCGGTTTCTGTCGACAGATCGGTAGATCCTACCCGATGACCACACTTTTCTTTCCTTCATGTATTCCTTCAGAGCTTGCTGTGAGATGGAGGTTCCAAAAATAGAACGATCGCCCAAAAATCTTCATCATTACTATCTGCGCTGATGTATTACCTATTATCTATAAAGAATGCAAATTACAAAACGAGTGATACACGACATATCGGACTCTCCATGAAGGTGGTTGTACACGTGGAAGGGAACCGAGGTGAAGGAGATAATAAAGTAACCTGCAATAAAAACACACTCAAACCAACTGTTTACTCACATAAAACGCCCTCAACACCGCGAGGCGCTTCTGCTCCTCGTCAGCCCACCTCACCTGCACCTCCGACTTATACTTCTGTCGTATTTCATGACGCACACTCTTGATGGTCATCTTGAAAGCAGAAGAGACGGGTCGGTGGTCCGAAACGTTCGCCTCGTACCTCCGATAATGTATCTGTTCCACCCTCGATGGTACCCTGGCGCGCCAGAGAACCCGGTCGCACCACGCCGGCGACCGACGTTTCTCAGATGAGTCGTATTCGTCCGACCGGCGGTCATACTTATATGTCGGAGGGAACGTAAGCAGTCCTTCCGAGAAGCCACGGAGACGACAGCCACGGTTGTACTTGATCTCCTTCAGTAGCTGATCGTGAGGAAGCATGGATTCCCATTCATTAGCACGAACAGATGCAACGATAGCATCCCGTCGCTGGTCGATACGATAATTCATATCACCGTTGATCTGAGAGACAATATAAATTGATGAAGAATGTTCAGGGCTCAGCTTGAAACTCACGAAAACCATCTCATGATCTGTAACCGCTGATCCGTCACCCCCACCAACAAAAGGCACCGATTCTGGAGAGGTTGGGAACATAGTTTTCTCTTCAAGGATACCAGCGATATCAGCATTGCGCGTTCGCACTTTGTTCTGACCGGCGCCCAGGTGACAGTTGATGAAACACATCGACGAATCTTCGATGATGAAGCGAGCAACGATACCGCCCTGCAAAACCCAAAATAAACATCTATGACATCAAAGGAACAGAACCTTGACATACCTTATTACCATATCGGCCCCCCATACCTCTCTTGATCGTTGAAATTGCCATATCCCTCAAGGTTACCCTCTCCGTGTTCTTCACAAAGATGCACGTAAACAACCCCACCAGGCTCTCCGTATGCACAACCGTATACGGACACTCTGGCGGCATCGCCAGTCTCACAGCCAAAAGAAGTCTATCAAACCACCGCCTATATGCCCCAGTCACCTTCTCAGAGAGTCCCGGTAGTACGCCCTCTTCATGTTTCTTCCCACCAGTTGCTGCCGTCAGCAGCACGTTTTTGGCCGCCATTTTCCTACTCTCCAGATCTATGACTTCTTGGAACCCGAACGAGATGATGTCCGGACTATCAACGCTCGTCAAGACGTCGTGCAAGAAGTTGATATTCGCAGGGTCGCCAGTAAGAGAATCTGGCTTGGCAGCGTCACAGTTCCATGACACGAGAAGAACAGTGAGATCTCGGAACTGGCTGTACGATTGCTCATATTTCATCAATTCTTGATCTACAGGGTTGCCGAAGATCAATAAGAATCAAAATCAAAGAAGGTGAAAGAAACCGACCTATCCAATCATAAGATAGCAAGCCATCCCATAGCCTGAGCAACTCGTCCCTACTCACACTCAGCACACAGAGCCTCCCGGTACACTCTAGTCCAAGCGGATCGACCTGTAGCTTCATCACAGGCATTCCCGGATGCGGGTTCCAGCAGTTGGTAACGATCCACGGCCTCGGAACCACATCGTACGCCGATATCGTCCCGCTCCTGCTCCCCGCCCAAAGCCTATTGTTCACACCCTCAAGGCACAAAATATCCGACATCGATACCTTCATAACCTCCACACACTTGGGATATCGGTCCTCCGTATTCAGAGCCCAAATGGTGATATATCCCTCTTCGTGTCCAACATACGCGCGTTCCGTATCCGATGGCAGGATAGCAGCAGATGTCACGGGGCCGACATGCTCAGTCGGCAATACCGTCCGTCCCACGCATCCAGGCGTGAAAATGTCATAAATGCGTATTATTGGGGTCTTTGCAGGGGTTTTCGCTCCCGCCTTGTCTGTCCTCGATGCTGTCCAGAGCATTCCACCCATCAACTTTGCAAAATCGACCTTTTCCGTTATCCTCACCACCCGTGGTTGAGTGTGGGATAATTTGATGTCTTCGTCTTCAGAATCTGGTGTAAACACCAAGACTTTGCCAGCTTCATCGATGGATACCATATAGTGTCCGTAACGGAAGAGATGGACCACGCCGTAGAGGTGGGCAGAGAGTTTCGCGCCAGTGAATTGCCCACTTTTAATATCGACCTCCAGTATGTGCCCTTCTTTCGTTCCCACCCATGCGTACCGTCCCTTGTCATGCCGCTCTGTTGCAGGTCGAAACTCAAGGCTCGTTATCGTAACGCCTTTAACGCCAACTTCTTTCGAATCAAGCACCCACAAAGGCGTATCTTGGACAGCAAGGTCATACAGCCTTACCTTGTGGCTATGTCCAATAACAACGTGCGTCCCAGACATGCGTACATGGCCTGTATATAGCTCGACCGTGATTTTGGAATAAATATTATACCCCTCGTGAACTTCATGCATGAAGGGAGGTCGTCGAGAGGACTGACTACTGTCGGGAAGCATATCCACCCCGGTACCCTTAAGATCTTCATCCTCCGAATCATCATCGGAAGAGTCAGAAGGTGCAGCACGGCGAGCAGGTGGTAGTTTATCGCCTAACGCGATGGTCCGTGTCGGAGGAGGCAGGAGTCTGCTAGCACCCAATACTCGCCGCTCCGTCGTGGGTGAAGGACAAGGCAACTCTGAATGTAACGCGGGGGCCGCTGGAGCCGTGATATGAGCACGGTTAGGAAGGCGTGGCGGAAGTGTTGGAGGATTTTCATCGGCTGGCACCGGGTTAATGGCTGTGTTGCGCCGTGAAGGTAAAGGGGGTGGTGTTTCTGTCGTTGGAGTGAACGGCAACGCAGAGGCTCTGTGCCTCGGTGGTGGTCGAGGAGGCGGTGGATGACGACGGCTGGCTTTGGGAAGAGGGGCAGAATGTTGACTTAGTTCGCTGTCAGGCGAGGAAAGGCTAGACGAGCTAGAGCGTGGGCTCAGTTCGATGAGGGGATCTTCGTTGGTTATTGGAGGCGGATCTGGTTGTGAACGTATTTTATAGGGAACGTAAGACTTTGGATAAGGTGCAATATGCGATTCTGAAGCTCTTGAATAGTGGCCTTTGGAATCGTTGTTCCTGCGCAGGACGGACATAATAAGACAACGATCCATGAGGAAAGGGCACAGAGACGCACGAAAACTTGGAACGCAGCGACGCGATGCTCGTGGCCGCTGGTGTGTCAACATTATCACGCTCCGCAGGCTTTCCGGCGTCGACTAAAGATATAGATGGGATGCGGGGGTGCCCCACGTTCGCTACGCTGATTGCCGGTGCAGGAGAAGAAGGTATAGGCACGGGGCGTAGCAGTGGCGATGGAGTCGGAGATGTTGCCTTGGGTACTCTAGAAGGCGGGGGTGGAGGCGGTCGTTTCCTAAGGTCCGACGACGACGACGAAGCCCGTAATTGCCGTGTCTCGTCCGGGCCATCATGCGAATACGAACCGCCGGACGTTGTCCTCTGTCGTGGACTGACTGGCTCCAACAGCGAAGCGTTCCCATTGCTGCTAGGTGGTCGCTTGATGCTGTTCTGAGTGGTCGACGTCTCGACGGCAAGTTGCTCAAATTTGGAGCGTAAATTCTTGACCGCCGGCTGGGGTAATGTTTCTATTTCTCCATTCTGCATCCTTCGACTGTCGCCGCAACGGTGAACAGCGCCGATGTTGACCTCAGGTATCTCACCGCCGTTGTGGAAGGGGATTTAGATATAAAAAGAGGATATGCCGTAACGACGTGGTGGTTGATGGTCAAGTTGCAAGTGGCCTGATTTGCGGTCTCGGTCTCTTGAATTCGAACAACCATCACGTCGCCTCATATTTTCCATTTCCTTAGTCTTGTAACAAATTTTGTCTTTATACCGTCGCGGTCTGCCTCGAGGCGTCCGGCCGAAGATTCCTGGGCGATACAAAGGCGATCATTTCCGCCATCTCGCAAATTATCCTTGGCATTGGGTTAGTAGCCGGACTCGCGGCGGCCAACAATGATAATTCTCGCTGTTGCCTACAACGATAATAGGGCTATTATAGACACTACAGCTAGTGCTCACTGGCAGAAGTGTATCCAAGAGGCTACAGGTGTGTCTCCCGCTCCTGTTACGCGGATTGTTAGAAATTTTTCTTGTCTCAGGACGCAATGGGCGTGTTCAAATTTACTCTAGGGGCGCCATCGCGACAGTGTCTTCGACGGTCGCGATATTGGCTCAATCTTCTGGGACAAGCATCGTGTACATCGTTCCTCGAGGATCATGAGAACACATATGCGCATATACACACTCTCAGAGCGCATATATGCGGCATTCAGGCGACTTCGGTATCACCGTCTCGACAACTGAATATAGACAAACGGAGAGATTGTTCGTCGGTTCTGAGAAGACAGAGGTACGTGTCGCCAGCTTATTTCTTCTTTATAATCATGAATCAATAAACTCTCGGCTTTCTAAATTCAGTCGGAGGGATTGATACCGAGATACACTTTGAGACGACGCAGAAGTTTTTGAAAGGTGCAATACCTGTCTACTGAACGATCACTAAACTTAGCGGGTCCTTTACGGCCGTGATGTTAGCATCCAACTTTTGTGTCTCTCGGCCGCACGCTCAAGCCTTGTGTCTTATTCCAATAATTTATCATTGATTCATATGGGAGGTGTCATCCGAGCACAGCCGCGGATTCACTGTTGCATTCCCTGGCTAATGGAGCATTGCGTGCGGGTAAATGCCGCTCACACCGCTACAGCGTTTCCAGGAAAAAAATTTTACAGTCGTCCCAGGAATAACACTGCACACAGGAACCATGCAACGCCATCAACTGGCTGAATACAAGGCACTCATCGCGCGCTTGTTTTATTATGTGCTAATGATAGTGCTCTTGTCTTCTAGATCCCGGCTTCCGCCGTGGGCGTTTCTCCACAAACGACGCTGCTGGCGTATTTATAGATGCGTCGGTAGGTTGCCCTTTATGTCCGCCGAGTCTTTTCAAAGAGCGAAGATAGCTCCTTGCGACCTTGACTGTCTTCATTCATTTCCAGGTGGAGAAAACACCTTCGGTGGTGAGGGTCTTTCAACAAAAAGCCATTGTTCTTATAACCCGGTTTCCCATCGCCTAATTCAAACTACCAAGGTCCCGATGCTTGATATGACTCCGCCAGCGGCAGTGCATTGGACATTGGGGGGTTTTTGAGCAGAGGGGCCATTTCTATTTATCGCCCGGATCTACTTACTTGATTTGGTACGTAGATTTCATGCCTGCAGTACGGACGCCCAGTCAGCTAATAGAACAACAATCTTACTTCCCTCATACCTGCCTGTATTCCTTTGCATCTGCATATACAGTCTCTGGGGAGACGTCGGCACCGTCATCTGGCAGCATCTATCTGTCTCGTGGACAGGCAGCATTCCAATACCGACAGTGAAGTGTCAGCCATCCGGTCCGGGACGTTGGAGGTGTTTATACCATCTTGAACCCAAGTCCCGCATTTCAATTGACGGTAGCACAGCAATACGTTATACCGACTTCCGTTTTCTGCCGGATACATCTCACCCGTGAGACTGACCACGAGTTCGTATTCACGGCGTGCTGTAGGCGCCCACCGTGGACTCTATTACACAGTTGCCTGAGAATGGTATTGCCTTTGTTGCCTAATGTTGCCAGCAGCATAGCATCCATGTACAGCGAATTGCCGCTCTGATATCGGAGCTGATAGTTATCAGACTCGTACCGCCAGGCAATTTGACGCATTGCCCTCCTTCCTGAGCTGTATCTGACGATTGACGACTCTGACCATTCCACTCCGCCTTTATCCTTTGGTTACAACTTATCGGTGTATCTCAGCTCCCTTTGGATATGCTTTTATTCTGGGATTTCTTGGGAGTATTCCCCAATCTGCGTTTTCACCCCTGGACGTTCAATGCCTCTTTGAAATCGTTCTCTTCTTCGCTTCTTTCACCCATAATCAGAACCAAGCAAAATCAGCCAAGTCCGGTTCAAGTGGAGACGATACAATTGGGGATCTGGAAGGTTGTTATGGCGAAAAGCCCTATGAACCCTCTGGATATCTCGAAGCGATGGAACAGAGTCGCTTCGTCAGTTCCTTTTCTTAAACGCCTTGCCATCGATGTCTATACTCTCGACCCGTGCCTGTCAGTTTTGTACGTCCTTACCAGGATTTGGTGGGGTGTGGAATCGGCAGTGTCTCTCTATCTCTCGAGTCGCCTCTTGAAAGCAGTAAGTGTCGCATACGCATATTTGTCCAGCACGATACTTACACAATACTTTAGATCGAAGCCTGCTTACTCGAGGGGAAGCCGAACACCGGTGCTATACTGAACGCATTGCTTGTTCGGGTGGTCGCTCTCATTGCTACTACCACGATGAGATGGGCAATGTAAGCCTAGGACTCAATCCACTCTGATTCGTCCTGTCTTAGTGATGTGTTCTTGGTCTTCCAGCGAGCACATTGTACCACCTCTGAAATCCAAGGTCGACAATCATTTCGAGTTATATTTGATGCAAGGTAAGGAACCAAGTCGTAAGTGGCGTATCAGGCAAGCATCTCATGTGATGATTTAGCTCAGCTCCTTACTGATGTGCCCACCTCACAAGGTATCGTTTTTCTCTAAGCGCACTGGTATGTCCATAATCTCGTTATTAGAACCAGGACCGAGAATTTCAGCAATCTCAATGTGGCGAAGCTTCTCCGGGATCGTAAGTTTTGCCTCAGAAGTAGCTGGCACAGCGGGTAAATTAGCCCTCATCGTGGAATCGTCTCGATCTTCAGGTTCACCGCTTTTTGCTGCTATGTGCATCGCCAAGCCCTTGATTTTTAGCTTTTCCTCGGAGCCTTTTTACACTTTACGTACGTTCTTTCTGATAGTGAATATTTTCCATTAAAAAGCTATCATCAGCTTGTGTTGTATATACTGACAACGAATACCGTCAGCGTATGCAGTCCTTGCGCGGCATGTCCTCGATGAAGTATCAATCCGAAATCATCAGCGGCGATCTAGTGAACTATATCATCGGCGGTGAGAGCAAGTTCATATTCTGCGTACGGTTAAATGACATGGATCCGTAGAATATAAGAAGGCTCTGTCCTCTATCGGGTATCTTTCTCAGGAAGAAGTTGCCATGCAGTATGCAAGACGATCGTCATCTCCGATGCGTACCATCTTTTACCAACTCCTAGGCGATTTTCCGCTCGTGCGTTCTCTCCAGTAATTTGGGGTGTACGTCCGGCTGAGACTGCTGACACACAGGTCTATTTCTCAGCAGCAGCTATCTTGGATCCGACAAGGTTCTCGATGTCTTCCATCGCCGTAATGCAACAGACGTCTCAAAACTTGGAATGGACAATTGATAGTATCCTTCTCAAGATTTCGTATTTCCATGAACAATGCCAGACTCTGCGCAACATATACGAAGCCGGTGAGGTCAAAAATTTGGTTCGAGACGGTTCTACAAGATACCCCCGGTCAGCCGAGGAAAAGAACAAGGGTATGTCGTTCGAAATCCGGTAACGATAAATGCTATATTGTCTCTCCCTTCCTAATTATATGTACATACAGAAACTTGTCTTTCTCTTACCCTGGTAGTCAAAATATCAAACCGGCAGTCTCGAACATCTCCCTGTCTATTAAACCAGGCCAACTCGTCGTCATTGTCGGAGGCAACGGTAGCGGAAAGTCCACCATCATCAAGCTCCTCACACGCTTGTACGATCCCGCCTCTCCCCCAGAGTCTATTCTTGTCGACGGCTTGCCATTGTCGCATTACCTTATGTCCGACCTTCGCCAGGCTATGGCGACGCTGACACAGGATCACACCATTTTCCCATTATCTCTCGGAGAAAACATCGCCCTGGGATGTGTCCAGTATGTATCAAATGACTCAATGGTTGACCGTGCGGCGGAAATGGGCGGTGCCAAAGAGCTTCTCGATAAATTGGAGAAGGGAAAGGACACGGTATTACCGTCTAGACACGACGCGATGGGCTCTAATCTTCCTGACGAGGAGGATCATCCTCTCCACATCCTTCTAAAACGACTACAGAAATCCATAGAGCTTTCTGGAGGCGAGAAACAGCGTGTTGTCGCGTACGCTCTTGCTATTTCCAAACAGCCATTTTTCTGATTTGCGAACCTTTCCCCCGCTTTAATAGGGCCCGCACTTTTATGCGTTTCGAGTCAGGAACTGTAAAATTTGTTGCGGTCGACGAACCAAGCTCTGCGCTGGATGCTGAGGGTGAGGAATTACTTTTCAGTAATCTTTTACAAGCAAGAGAAGGAAAAACTATGATCTTTGTTACTCATCGATTCGGACGTCTAACAAAACATGCGGATCTCATCGTGTAAGCCTCTTGTTGTTCAGTGACTTGGACGCCTGACAAGGCTGGTGCTTATAGATGTATGAAAGACGGAGCTATTGCTGAAGTTGGCACTCATACAAACCTGATGGAAATAGATGGGGAATATGCAAAGTTGTACAATATCCAAGCGCGCGCTTTCAAAGATACCTGAACAACAAATGATTACCGTGCCCGTACGAGATGACTATTCCAGAATACCACGGCTATTTTGAGAGACCGTTAGCCCAGTTGTCGCAGCTTTATGTCTTAGCAAATAAATTCTTTGTTCCGCTGACAGAATCATTCTGTGGCGGCCTGATCGAGGAAATCAGAAGAGCGCGGGCAATATTTTTAGAGGCCACAAGGGTTCTAGTTGACGAGAACTTGAAGGTATGAGCGTTTAAATGCAGAAGATCGATTCAACAGGAGCATAGGAGAAAACTGGACGCAATATAACCAAAGGAGGGGACTGGCTGAGGAGAGTTGAAGAACAATGAACCATCACGAGTTGGGCTGTTTCGGATTTGGTTCAATGGTTCAATGATATCTTGGGATGGACCTTCCCGCCTCGAACTGATGATTGTACATACCACAGACCGTTGCTTCCTCTCTTGAACAGGTCTGTACCGTCATCTGTCTATGAGAGACTGTGTAGCTGGTGCATTGTGCCGTATTTCCTAAGCACTACTAATGCCCAGCATGAACACCCGAACTTCGAGGGAATGTTAGGGAATGTGTAGATTTGGAGGTAGCACTGCATAATCGATCGATAAATAGAATAAATAAATAGGAAGCACAATACATGAAAAGGATAATATGACAAAGAATACATAGACAGATAGACAGTCAAAAGATAGCAATCTGATTTTAAATGATTCAAAGTCGCAACCCGACCTGTCTAATTGTTTCTTGTGAGATTCGTTGCATTCCTTTCTACAACTACCACGAGCTCGTCCGACTGCTCTGGTTGAGCTTCAATGTCCATCTCAAGGACTGTTCTCTGCATGGCAGGCTCTTCAAGGCTTGGGATGACAGGTTCCGAAGATGCCATCTGGAAATGAAGTGCCGACACCGTGTTTTGATTAGAATTGTCATTTGGTCGTGTATGTCCTGCTGCTGTCCGACCAACGAGGAGTGCGGGCGCCACTCCCTACAAAAGGTGTTGAATGACTCATGAAAAAGGTTAAGGTAATGAACCTACTTTTGCAATGGTATATATAACATCAAGATAATTCAATTGACTATCCTGGTGAATCCAGAGAGCCAAGTCTATTATCAGGGTTATCGAATAAAGAGCTGATGATTCGACTAGCACTCCAATAAGACGGCGATAAACTTTTAATCGACATCCTGTTCCATGCCTAACCCCGGCAACAACTGTAATGCGGTAAATGATGAGCAGGGTACATGACAGTGTCGTCGCCAGGTTGAAGGATAGATAGAGTGTCATGAATAGAACACTGCGCGCCTGTGCATTGACATTTACGTAGTATATTTGCATGATTCTTGTTACTAGGTATTACCATGAGCATGAAAAGAATAGATGGCAGCAGACACTATACCGATCGCGGAAACTAGAGACAGCATGGGGAACAGACCAATGTACCAGCGTTGTTCCCAAACCATCCAGCAGCACCGAATCTAAAGCCGTAAGAAGGGTGAGCTGGCGTGGATTCAATGGAATTACACACACCATGTATAAGTCCGCGAGAAGAGTGCTCAAGAATGCTGAGATACCCGTTTCCCAAGAGGCTGCCTGGCCTGTGCCATTAAGTTTCAAATATATGGTCCAAAAGTTTTGCCCGTTTTCAAAGAATGCGGAGTGTATATATGAGATTTTGGCAGCAAAATTGATAGTAGTCAGAACGTGGATGAGAATTATAACAACGGCCAGGGCTCGTCGAATCTGCCAATATTTATTAGTGATGACTGCCGTTCACTTCAGCGGCGATGACGTAGTGGAGAAGCTCCTGGCTCACATATATTCCACAATGTAACGGCCAGGATGCCGGTGTATAAGCCTGTCATCGGTCAATATTATACAGATCGCGACACCGAACTTTGTCACTGCCTACCATACAATAGTGCGTAGAGAATTCCAGAGTTCAGAATATCGTCGAGGTACTGAAAGACGTAAACTTTGTCGTCGTCGGTAAGATCTGGCGGAATAGCGGTCTGAGTCGACATGGGGAAAGTAAGAGTAATGAAGTACTGGTCGATGAGAGTACATACCAACATTATAAGTACTGTATTAGTACTGGACACTGCCTACTGAAAATCAAAGATATTCGCCGCCTTTGATTCTAACTCGGAAGATTTCTATTTCCGGTCCATAAATGTCTTTGGTAGCGCAGATGCCGTGAATCAACGATAGCATGAGACAGCAAAGTTGACAGAGAAAAGACGGAAGGTTTTAGTGGCAAACAGGATCGTAACACAGAAGAATGCTGAATCCTAGCAGGGATCAAGCAGGGACTGGTAAGGGTGTCGACGTCCGATAAAAATATAGAGATGGAATGCCACAACACGGCTATACACGATGGGAGAAAATACGCCGGAATTGGAGCATCTATCATAGGTAGAGAAGATAGCGCGTATCCCATGATCAAGTTTAAGGACACTGACCCGGACACTGTTTCCCTTGCCTGCACTGGGTAAACCTTTGAGGACGGCGAATTACACAACATCTTGGAGTCGACCCATCTTTGTTTGCATTGATACTTTTTCATTAATCATCACTTAGTCGCTGAAATGGACAAAAGTAGCTGTGATGACACACATCAATACCGAGAGAATATATTAGCAAGTGATAGGAGCAAATATCGGTACGCGAACACAACGGCGATACGGCGCGGCGTCATTGGCGGAGAGCAGTGTGGAATCGCACAGAAAAGTGTTTGGGCACCTAAGGTGGAGAAATCACGAACAAGGGGAGATGCCTGCTCGATGAGCGATGAAGAGGACAGGACTTCATAGATGCCTTCATTGTTCTGGCGACGTTGTACATATACCATCAACGTCCTCAGGTGCAGTGCGTCACAAGTGCGTCAGCGATGTTCATCAGCATTTGCCGGCGGCAACATCAGCGTCTCAATTTAGAATCCGCCGTGCAGGTTTAATCTCCCTGTAGGGGACTTTCAACTCATGGCACCTCTGTCGTTCCGGGCGATCCTGCATAGGCAAATTAGACAATGCGTCAGAAGGGAGATTATGGTCGGAGCCGATCAGTGGTACTTTACAAGACTCACCTATCATTTTCCCCCTCCTTGGGCACCTTGTGGCTTCTACAGCACAGGTCTTATCGTTGAGTGATGATGTGAATTGACGCTAAACTTCCGTAGCACCCGCGTTCATAGAAAACATCTCTGCGGTTCAGAAATTTTCCAATGATGATGGACTCAATATAATTGAGGACGCAGACGTAGAAGCATGGTTAATGGTGGTCACGATGATACCTGTTGGCAAGTCACGGAAAAATCGACGGCTTGCAACCATCAAAGCTTCAGGTGGGGCCGTCGATAGACACTATGCCGTGGATTTAATCCCAGAGGCAAAAAACGCAACAAGTACGGGACGGTCCAACGTGATAGCAGCTCCACCATGATCCGTTATTAGTTTGAAAACAGCCGACGGGCATGGAGAAACTTCTGACCGTATGCACGTACTGCCCCTGCCGTGAGCGCCGACATTATTCTTGTCCTATCACAGTCATGGATACTAGTACAGCCATAGCTCCCTCGGTGGGTATACATGCAGAGTCGAGTAGCGGGTATTCATATCAGGATTCCCCTTGTCACGGCATTGAGGAAGGCAATTCAGTTGCATTGTTGGCAACCATCGATAAGCCCCAACACCTTGGTCATCATACATTTTAAGTTCGAGCCATTACCGGTGGAGGGCCCCTGCTCCAAGACCACGCGGGTGTGTATTATCCTATGTCGCAGGCTGTGTACACGGAAAGCCGCACATACTTGGCATACTACTACCTTCGTCGCCGGGCGGACAGTACATCATGAGCACAATGCTGCTCGAGATATGGAGTGAGATTGACGTCTTCTCCCTCCTTGAAAGTCTTCCGGCTTCTAGTGACTGGTTCCGTCGTCGTACGAGAATCGGTTGTTGGCAGTCACTGCTTGCCACCAGGTAGAGGTCTAAAATGGATTCCATAGCATCCTAGTTAGTAGGCAGTGCGTCTTCAGTTCCGGGTAATTGAAGATACAGAGCTCAGAGGTAGCCCATAGAAGTGTGGACGTTGGCATTAGTTCTGACGACGAACCAGCAAACTCGGAAATTGAAGTGACTGCCCAAAAGTGGCAATCACGGCCAAGGGTTCCTCTCGCTAAACGGGAAGAGGGAAAGGGCATGATTTTACTGTCTATACACGAGGTGCTGGGCTTCAATATTCCCGACGAAGACTCAAAGATGACCCTGGCATCCTTCTGAAACAACTTCAGAAAGCCGTAGACCTTTCCGGAGGCGAGAAACAACCTTGCGATTTATCGCGTATGGTGTTGTTATTTCCATTGGATCGCTATTTCCCTGATTTTCAAGAATTTCCCCTGCCTTTCCGTTGTTCAATGAGACCCGTATTTCTATGCGAGTCAGGGACTGTGTATTTTGTTGTAGTTGACGAAGCCAAAATTTCTGCGCTGGATGCTGAGGGCGAGGAATTATTTTTATAAGTAGGAGAAGGAAACGCAAACCTGACGGAATTAGATGAGGAATATGCAAAGTTGTATAACGTTCAAGCGGGTGCTTCCAAAAATACCTGCACGCCGGATAATTTTGTAGATCCAGTACGAGATGATCACCCTAGAATACATCGATAAGTCCGAGAGACCGTTAGCCCAGTTATCTCAGCGCTATGTCTTGGCAAGTCAATTCTCCGTTCCGCTGACAGAATCGTTCTTGGGCAGCCTGATCAAAGAAGTCAGAAGAACGCAGCAATTGTTTCAGAGGGGGGCGTGCCAAAATGAATACGTACGTCGCAGCCAGTATATCTTGCTTACAGTGTCCTTTGCTCGTAAGCGCAGCGAGATGAGGCGTACTCACAAAACACCAACTTTATTTTTCGTTTGTAACAAGATTAGCTTGTCATGGCTGGGTCTCTAACCAACCAAATGTGAGCGTCCTTTTGATATATAGGTGAATCCTCCGAGGACGATAGCAAACAAAAGATGGCGGCGCGGATACAGCAGACGAACCCTTGTCGCCTCTCTAAAATCTTCGCCAAGTAAAAAAAAAATTGAAATGTTGGCGACAGCTTCGAGGATCCCAATGTCACCATTTCCCTAGATACCCGAAAATATTACAGCCTAGGATAAGGTTAACTCATATGTTCCAGAGACGAGAGAAATACTCACCAAAATTACGGCTACCTACGCCCTTTCCCTTTCACAAGTGTAAATCCATCTTCATCTATCTCAGGTTCCTCCTTCTGTCGAGGGTTAAGCAGTTGTGGCACGGGTTCATCGTCCATTTCCTCATCTTCGCCCGACTCGTCGCTGCCGTCGTCGTCCTCCCATTCCTCGTCATCACCAGAAGTCTGCGGAACATCCATTTTCTTCCCCTTCAATTTCTCCGTGGCCTCCTCAAATTTCCGCACCAACGCATCCTGGCCGGCGTGACATTGTTCCCACAGCTGCACGACATCCACAGCAACCGGCTCAGCGCTTCCGTCTTCTATTCGTGTTTCGAACTCGTCTGCCATGACCTGAAGTAGAATCTCTTCTATGTATTGGTCGTCGGGAGGTGTGGATTGTTCTTCGAACGTATCAACGATGACAGACGCCAGCCAAGTCCGTTTTTCGGAACCATTGGGACCGCCCCAATTTTCCTGGACGGCGAGACGTAATATGGGCCAGATTGAAAGACGCGCGATTACTCCGCGAGCAAACAAGACAGACGTCGGAGGGGGGGCCTTGGTCGCGTTCATTTTGAGATGACGTCTGAAAGAAGAAAATTTCTGTTGTTACTTATTTGTCTGTTCGATTGTTGGAAGCGTTCATTTCCTTTCCTGGACAGTCTCTTCTGTTCTCCTACGGAATTTGTCGGAAAAACTTGCTGCGACGAGTTATGCTTGGTTGACGCGCACTCCTGCAATACGCACCAAGCATTTGCCAAGGTCTGATACTGCGGGAGGTATGGTAAATATGCTCGGCGCCCCGCTCGATGATGATGACAACACGCTGCGGTAGCAACTTTGGTAGCCTCACCAGTCGTCAGTATTCGTTCTTCGATTCCGAGTCTTGAAGCTAACCTTATGAAAATGGGTTTCTCTCAGTCACAGAAACATATATCACTGTCTAAAATCCAACATTCGCTGTGCTCTCTCGGGTAAGGCCGGTCCCTGATCTGTCAAAAGCAGGAAACAGGCTTTTAGGTCCATGCCAATGAAGTGATTTTTCCGGTAAGGTCCCTCCGGATAAATTAATGGAAACTACAGGTCCATCACCAACTATGTTTCTCTTCGAAGTATTCACTTTGAATTCGTTCTTGGCCCCTGGTCTAGTACTCGGCGACCTGGACTTGGGGGCCTCTACTTGGCAACGGTGATTTGGTACTACATGCCTCCGCTCAGCGTATAAAGGAGCAGCTCCACTGGGTTTATGACTCCAACACCCTTTCTCTCCTTTGCCTAGTAGCTTTCTTTTGTGCGATCTCTATCCCTTCCTGTCACTTCCTACTGTCAGTCGTCTTTGCAAACATTCATCATGAAGTGGTTATACTCTGCTGTTGCTCTCTTCTCTGTCCAAGTCGCTCTTGTAAGTGACTATCATGTCTAGGGGGGGTGAACCTGACATCCCTCGGCACTCTAGGCTGCTCCAAAGCTCAAAAAGCGCACCAGCACCTCTGAGGCTTGCTCTGTGGGATATTGTACCTTGAACGGCGGGTATGCTCCTGTCGTGTCCATTTATCACGCCTTGTTGTTCTGACACGTCCTTTTCAGCACCACCGGTGGTGGAAGCGCTACCGCTGTCACGGTGTCTACCCTCGATAATCTCATCTCAGCTGTTGATGGTGACGATTCCAAGGTTGTCATAATCGATGGTGCGTTCGCCACTACATATTACACATAAATTTGTCGTGGCTCAAAGATATGCAACAGGTACTATTACAGGCAGCGAGGCTGTCGATGTTGGTTCAAACACGTCCATCCTCGGAGCATCTGGTGCCAGTATGTCTATCATTTCTATCCCAGTGGTGTGCGGCGTTAAATTTCTGCTATGCAGCCCTTAGCGGTGTCGGTCTTCGCGTCAAGGATGTTTCGAATGTTATCATCCGTAACGTCAAAATCGAAAAGGTTTTGGCTGATGCCGGTGATGCTATTGGTGTCCAGGCTGCTTCCCAGGTATGGATCGACCACAACGATCTCTCCAGCGACCAAAGCCATGACAAGGACTAGTAAGCACTCATCTTCTTGCTCGTGGCTTAGCTGACCGGCGCCTAGCTACGATGGTCTCTTGGACATCACCCACGGATGCTACGGCGTCACGGTCAGCAACAACTACCTCCACGACCACTGGAAGGCATCCCTTGTCGGCCACTCTGACAACAACGGAGACGAAGATGCCGCCCTCCGTGTGACCTACTACGGTAACTTCTTCGAGAACCTGAACTCTCGTGGTCCCTCATTCCGTTTCGGTACATTTTCTACTTTGTCTTTCTCGTGTTTCCCTAATACTCTATAACAGGTGAGGGGCACATCTTCAACAACTACTACAGCGGAATGAGCGACGGCATCAACACTCGCGACGGTGCGGAGCTCTTGGTGGAGAATAATGTCTTCGTCGGTGAGTAATTTCGTGTCTTAATTATGCATCAACTTCTTATATTGCGTCCACAGACTCTGACAAGGCCCTCTATTCTACCGATGAGGGCTACGCCGTCGCTTCCGGAAATGTGAGTGATTTTAAGTTGATTATGATAATTTAATGCCAACACCGACCCCTTCAGGACTTTGGCGACTCCGAGAACACTGCTGAAACCGGTAGTATCACCGCTTCAGACCTTGGCTATGACTACGACTTGGGCGACACTGACAGCGTGGCATCCTCTGTCCAGTCCGATGCTGGCCAGACATTGTCCTTCTAAGCATAGGGTTTACCAGTGATGGTACACCAGGGCTAGCGGGCTGGCCTTGATCATCCTATCTATCATTCATCTTAGGTATTTCCGGTCAAAGCCACCTTTATTCTCCTACGGTAGTCTGGGTGATTATCACATTTTGTTGCCTGTACGAACTGCGTATCAAATACATTTCTTGGGAGCGTGAAATTACATAATAAACTTTCCCCAACATTCCTCTGAGATTTTCCTGAAAGTCTCATAAGATTTTATAACCTATTGCCTAAACTCAGCAACTTCCATTCCTTCAAACAAATGACGGGAAGGCGGCGCAACTACATACTTGATCACTTTTGTTTCTGAGACAAGGAACTAACCCATGGCAACGACCTTGTTCAGCTGCTCAGTGACGTGAACTTTGTAGAAAACAGGATGAGTGCCGAAGACAGTGATGGCAGGAATTACCATGGAATCAAGTGGATCTGAGCCATTGCGATCGCGAGTATCTTTATTGTATTGGAAAGCGACAATGGCTCCGGCAATGACCTGGGCTTCGGGACTCTTGCTACTGATTGATATCTTGTCTTCTTGAATAATAAGGAGAATCGTTGAGGTGCGTTGAACCAAGCTAAGGTCAGTCCGCGCTGCACGACTTATATTCCCACATGTCATGAAAGGACGCACTTTGGAGTGGAGTTCTCAAACATCTATCGTCTCCTTCATCGCTACATTGTCTCCGACCTATGTAAAACTACACCTTTTCTGGGAAAGGCACAGTGCCTCTGTCAAGTCACCAAGGTACTTGGTGGAGATGTAAGGTCATTGATTAAAAAGTGCGATACCTTCCCCCCTCCTCCCACTAAACGCATCCGGCACTTTATGTGTGGTATCTCCCATGAACACAAGCGCGTGTCGTGTATACCGACCTGAAGGACGATAATCTTTTTTTCGACTCTTCCATATCTGCCGATGATATTGACAAGTTGCTCACATCGGAACTGTCTAGTCGACATGGGCTTGAAGCCTCTCATGAGTCAGAACGTTTCTTTCGCCTGGAAGGCTATGGGAGGATCTGACTCTGTTGCGTATGACACTTACATTCATAACCGTGGTTTGGGTTGGAACAGTATCCGGCCGGGCTATACAGGAATATCGCGCATTATGTTTGGAAGAAGATCACAGAAAAGTATACGCCAGAGTACTGATATTCTCAATACACAATAGTATGTACAAGACATACAAACAACAATTCTTAATTGTTATTTGGCGGGAAATGACGGCTCTCGTCAACATCTGCATGTTTCCTGTTTTCAAGGCCATCATGGAACGTTGAGGAGGCTATGTCCAAGCTCCTGGTCCGCTTGAACAATACCAGTCACCGGTATTGGAATGTGAATAGTACCAAGATCATATCCATGAATGTAAAACGCAAACTTGAATCGACTTATACCTGGAGGGAAGAGAAGGATGCCGTTCTTTGAGAGACTCGGAATCGGTAACAGCCTTCGGCTTGGATTACCGGAAAAAAATAGGCTGCGGCATGAAGACGAAATCCGAGTTTTGCCAGTTTGGACATTGGCGACGATAACTCCAGTAGTCGGATCTGTCAGTGGAACCGTTTCACCTTTAAGTTTCAAACAGTTTTGCATTCTTCCTTCCTCTTGCTGTGTATATGATTTCACGTATCCATTGCTTGTAATACATACTTTTTGCTGTTCCTACGGCACGGTTGCGCTTCATCATGAATTATGATATGTATATCATCGTTTCGCTTCAAGTTCCCCTTTCACTGGCTGGAGTGATAATACCACGAAGGAGGTGTCTGAGGACCTGTACCTCCACCGTGATAGCATTTATGTAGTAATTGATTGGGGGATATCTGTGTTTTGATTATCTCGGAAGGAAGAAAGATGCCGGACATGAAATTTGAGACACTAGCCGGGTATTTGCCGTATGGAAACCCGGGCCGCCGGCGGGGAACAAAATTCCCTCTTGCTTTATCTCTCCCATGATCCCGTAATCTATCACTGTGATTCTCTTCATATCGTGCAGCTCTTCCCAATATCGAAGCTATAATGTCTACTACGCAAAATATCACTGCAGTTCCAGGTCCATTCGGCTTACCCCGCATCATGACGTTGCTGGCTTCATTACTCGTTGCCCTGGGAGCGGGAACGAACTATGTACGTGTCGTTCGGTACTCCTCCGTATAGTATGCTGACAGTATGCCTTAACTCCAGGTTTACTCTGGTAATTGTCGTCAAAGAAGTAGCGAAATATCCTCATGTCTCGGATTTGCAGCGTACGCCCCCCAGATGGGACACAGGCTGAAACTCAGCCATACCCAACTGAACCTCATTGCGCTTGGAGGAAATGGTATTTTCTCTGTCCCCTCTTTGTTTCCAGGCTCATCCATCCCTTAGTCGGTGTCTACAGTACCGGCCCGGTGTGGGGAAAGATAGTCGACAGTCGGGGTCCACGTATACTGATGGTAGCGTCTTTCACGTTGCTTCTACTGGGATATTCTGGCATTCGACACGTCTACGACGCCGGATTAAGAGATGACCAGTCCACCATCACTACATTAACATTCTGCATGCTCGCGCTATTCGGCTTCATGACAGGCGCTGGTGGGAACTCGGCGTTATCTGGGGCTGTGAATTCCACAGCAAAGTCCTTTCCGGAAAGACTCGTACGTGTCATTTAGAGTCTTCTCTTGCTTTTTATTCATTCTCGGCAAGCGTGCATCCACGACGGGAGTAGTCTTATCGGGTTTCGGATTGTCTGCGTTCCTGTTTTCCTCTATTGCCCACTTTGCTTTTCCAGGTGACACCTCCTCTTTCTTGCTGGTTTTATCTCTAGGAACTGCTCTACCTGAGGTGGTGGGATACTTTTTCATTCGCCCTATCCCATTGCCCGCGTCCGAACAGCGATACGTTCCCGAAGAAGACGCGGAGGCTGTCCCTTACCACGAGAACAGCAGCCGAACACGATTATTAGTCAGTGAAGATGAGGACCATGTCATTCTTCATCATGCTAGCCCGACTACTCCTGCAAAAGATTTTATTCCTGGAGCAGCGGATGATTTGGAACTTAGCCCGTCCAGGAGCATGTCTCCGCCTCAAATCAATATTCCCAGAAATCGCTCGAGGAGCAGTGGTAGAAGTTTCAGCCTTGCAGGACGCAGTCTTATGTACGAGAAACCTCCTAACATCTACGGCCGGAAATTATGGTGCACCCTCGAGTTTTGGCTCATGTGTTCGATTCTCTCTCTCCGTAAGTACCTCTTTGGCTGCAGGGACATTCATCTAATCTTTCTACACAGTGAGCGGAACCGGACTTATGTGTACGTAATCATTCTACTTCAAAGTGGAATCGACCTGAGTAGCTTACCTATCTAGATATCAACAACGTCGGATCCATGTCTCAAGCGCTTTTTGCTCATAATAACCCTACATATGATGAAGATGACGCTATTCCATGGCAAGCCGCCCAAGTTTCCGCCATCAGCATCATGAATTGTCTCGGAAGAATCGTTATAGGTCGGCACCTCCCTGCAACAGGAATAACAACTAACCTGAACACGCAGGACTCATATCCGACTTTTGCAAACATCACTATGGGATGCCCAGGTGCTACAATCTGGTCTTAGTGTCTTTCCTTGTTCTACTTTCGCAGATACTAGCGTCTCAAATTGACGACGTACGCCACTTGTGGCAGGCTAGCACCTTACTTGGGCTCGCGTATGGGTCAATTTTCGGAATTTACCCCACTCTCTGTATAGAGTGGTTTGGCATGCGTATGTAACCTGACTGATCTTCCGCCATACTAACGGCTAAATTCGCATGGTAGCTCATTTCTCGGAGAACTGGGGTTACATATCATTAGCGCCTATGGCCGGCGGCAACCTCTTTTCGCTAGCGTTCGGTAACAACCTAGACGCGCATGAGCCTAAAGATACGAAGTCAGAGGCCACGGTAATGAGAGGAGACCGGCAGTGTTTGGAAGGAAAGGCCTGTTATGTGGACACGCTCTATCTGGCTATCGCTGGCTGCTTCTTGGCGTTGGGATTGAGTGTGTATGCATGCTGGAGGGACCGTCAAAAGCATGCATACGACCCGTTAGATTGGGATGACGAAGCAGAAGAAGAAGAAGAAGAAGAAGAATGATCAACAAGTTTTAGAATGTTGTAGACTGTACTGTACGTCACTTATAATGGAATGTCGTTGAACGTCGTGGTCTCATTGTGTAGTTAAATTTCAAGGACCCTGATGACCCAGCGTGATGTCGTCAGTTCTTCGACACAACCCAAAATTACAATGAAGACAATGAACTGCGACCGCTCACTATACCTCCTTGCATTGTGGAATCTACTGATCCCAGGATTCTGCATCATCGTATTCCAGCTGATAAATCCCTCATACTTGCAAGCGACACCCAGCTTGTACGCATTGGCTCTTATCATTGTGCAAGGTTTTTCGACGCAGTGTCGGAACGGAGCAGAGTTGTGATAAGCTAAGCGCAAGGCGATTAAACTCAATGACGGAGGTTATATAGAGTATCACCGACACATTCATGCCACGAAAGAACAGGGCAGCGTGAAAAGAATGCATTAGCTTTATACATGCGCTGTGTTACTGATACGAAGATAATGAATATCTAGACTATCCATCTCCGATTGCGGTTGGATCGCGGGAGGCAACTCATGTCAAAGAGGCAGCCACGGCGGATCCTGGGGTAGCAAAGCAAAGTTTGGAATATCCGAGTCCCGAATACAGGACATCGACGTCATCGATGGGGCCATCATGTAGGATTACTGACGCGAGGTGCAGTGATGCCGTCAGATATCTATATTTGCAAACATGGCGAGTCAGAGGTGATCGCGGGAGAAAACAGTTATCGCCAGCTTCAAAGGGTCGACGTTT
Source organism: Armillaria luteobubalina (assembly GCA_030435615.1). Taxonomy (NCBI): domain Eukaryota; kingdom Fungi; phylum Basidiomycota; class Agaricomycetes; order Agaricales; family Physalacriaceae; genus Armillaria; species Armillaria luteobubalina. Next base: position 639,160 of record JAUEPU010000028.1, on the reverse strand, counting down.
GTGGAGCTGTTCGGGTACGCTTGAGAATGACTACGAGCATCTAGATGCATCCACACGATACTCAATCCCATCGAGCCACGGGTGCGAAAGCGTGTAGTCGCAGAAGTTTTTGTCAGTTTCACCTCCAAGAGAGATGCAAATGTGCCGAGCTCACCAGACAGGAGCGTACCTGATGTCAGCTCCCCTGCTTGAGCAAGGTCCACCATGGTCCCAGCTATCGCCCCTCGGTGTAGAATTATCCTCTGAACTGTCAGCATCGGGATGGCAGCTTCTCCTCGCGAGACCGTTTTTCTTCTTTCCATAGATGTTGCAGCCCAGGTAAATACGATTATCGTCGTTCACGATATGATGAAAGCTCTCCTGCCAATGCTCGCCGCTATGAATTGAAACAAAAGAGATGCCATGACCACTTCAACGTGTGCACATATAGAGTGGATGATCACACTCAGCTATTTCGGTTAGAATCCTGCCGTAGAGATCAATTGATCCTTCGCATACTTGTTTCATATTTGTATAGTCTTGTGACGTGCCGTGGAAAGCCTCCATGTTGTCTATTGCGACAGCCTATGTAACGAGGATTCTGTAAACATTTGTTTGAGTACTATCCCTCTTTATTTTCAGGAACTCTGCATCTTCTTACGAGAACAGCCTGCTGTGATTTAGTGCAGTCTCGCTCGTAGACTTTGGCAGAGGGTCGAGACGAGCCTCACGAGATGCGCTTCAGGACGACGTCGAGGTATGCGGGCTCATCCTGCTCAACTGTATCGTCAGAATAATCAGAGTCATACTCTGAAGTGATTGAATGCTAGTAAAACGAACAGAGAGAAGCTTGGACCCATTTGAATACACAAGCATACACAATGATTAATAATCAATCCTGTTTTTCTGCTCTGGCCCCTTTCTAACAACAATTACCACGATTTCAGCTCTTCGGTACTGGAGGAATGGTAGACCAACTTCGCTCTGCACATTCTACATAAATATGGAAGAGTCCCGCTGAATCCGAAGTTGGATTGGCAGAGGAACTATCAGGTCAGCCTGATAACAAGGGGGACGTCGAAGGAGATCGCACAGGTGAGCAATATCCACTGCCTCCTTGATCGTACTTTCCAATTTACAGGAGTGACACCAAATAGTTGAAGGTTGGGATAGCGAAGCGAACGCGGTTCGAGCACAGGTGCAGCGACATGGCAAACAAAGGCTGAAGGGACAGAGATCAAGCGGAAGAAACCTGGGAGGAAACAGCGGGACCTTAGTCTGTTACCAACGATGCCTCTGGATATTCTGTTTGTAGTAAGCTCAACCACCTTGCCGTTTCATCTATTGACCATCGACCAATATAACAGGTCTAAACTATGCTTTCTCCCAGAGACCTCATCAATGAAACGTTCTGTCGTACTGTGACCGCACGGATATATCACTCGTTTGGAGGGCGGTGAGGGAATCGAACCACCTCGAGGAATACCTGAATACCGATGGATAGACCTGTTATTTGGGAAAACAGTCTGCGACTGTAAGTCGTTGCTCCGTTTGATATGCACTCTTCTAACTCGATGTATCAGTTCTACCCTGCAAGAAATGGCTTGGTGGTGGAAAATTCTTCAACGCGTCTGCAAGCGATGTCTAAAGGAAAAGTATGTCCATTCATTACTGCCGGCTGCTGTACCTGAGCAGTGAGCTCGTTGTCTCTGCCAGCTTAATCTGTGCTTCGAAGGTTAAACGGAGTTTGCCTTATGTTGATTCCACGTACCAATGGTAAGAGATCGGCCTATCTTCGAGATGTATCACAAATTACCTCCATCCGTTGGATTAGAAAAATGGCACGCGCGCAGAGGATGCTATCGTATATTTGATATTACGGACGTTCGAGCGAAGATGAATGGGTTTCTGTCTCCCGAACTGGTCCACAGCCTCAACATGGCTGCGAAGGGTCATGCCGTTATGATAACTTTTGAAGCTAGTGCGCTGACATATCTGTGAGAAAATATCAATTTGAATTATGCACTGCGGTGTCGGACCAAAAGTTTCAATGAATACAGCATCGTGGAGACCAAGTTATTGTTTCTAGCTGTCATAACCGATGCGCACCGTCGTGAGTGTGTGGGTTGATAATGCTCAGTATCTGCGCTGACAATACATCGGGGTCTTCTTGGACCAGCTGCAGGAAATGTCAGATACTAGCATCAGATTTTTGTCATCCTTGCGAGATGTCCCCCGGAAGGGACCTGGATATAGAGGCTACTTTTCGATCCTCATATACATCGGAGAGGCTGTCCTGTGAGTATTGCGGCCTAAAACAGGGAATCAGAGTAGCTGAGTCTTGAAAAAGCGTTATAAAACGAACACGAGACCATCCTTTTTGCCATAAATGATATGAATTGGAACAGCATCGCAGACCTTTTCGATCTGTTCGGTAGCTTCGAACGTTGACTCAAAATCGCTATAACTTGCCGACTCGTGGTATTTGGAGCATCTGGTTGTGATAGTACCAAGTGGATCGTCGGGATTGAGTGGGCGAAGACCTTGATTCTGTCGAGATTAACAATGCGAATCAGCTGGCAGAGCAAGAAAAGCGAAGGTACGAACAACATGAATAGCCTTGACTCGAGAATCCCATGTTTTCCACGGAACACGCTTCGAGAAATATTCAAATGCGGCTTTCCGGTTATCCCACGAATTGCGCTGTGCAGCTACCGCCTTTGTTAGCATCGAAGTCTGGCGTTTACGATCCTCCAAATGTGCTTGGAAGACGTGTCGGTCTATCATTGGTGGTTCAACTAATATAATGCACTCGTAAGGGTGTGTGTCAGAGCGGTAACACTTTGTTGAGAACATCCTAGAAAATACGTTAACGAGACATCATTTCACAGAATATAGAGAATCACTGACGCTGCCGAAGTCCCAGCGGAATGTCCGAGTATGACAATGTGCTTGTCCCGCAGATGGGTCTCCACGAATCCCGCGACACCTTGAGCCCAGTCGGAAATTGCTAAGAGTCAGGGGTTATCTGTCAGTCGCTGAAGCGTATGCATTGAAATCCTTACACGGAGAGAAATTCGTCAACTCCCTTTCGTTCAACAGTGCCGATTCGCCATGACTCTGGAAATCTAAAGCCCAGCATTCCTTAACATCTTTGGCGGAGACGATTATGTTGGATATGACTGGTTCCCAATGCTCTTTGTCTATGGAAATAGTGTGAAAATGAAGAACAGAAGCTGGTGCTTGCGTTTACGTGTGCCATTTGCATGCAAAAAGATCAGAGTCTTCTCATCGGTCCTCAGTGGGGAAGGAACAGGTGAGTATCGCTTGGCAGCCATCTTGAGGGGCACCCCATTAACGAGACAAGAGGTTTCGAAAACGACAGCATCGATAATGATGGTGGATGAAGGCACGGTGAAAAATCAAAATTTCCTATTTTCGAAGTTGCCACATATACCTCTGATTAAGATTCATCAAGAAAGACCCATGAATCTACCTGACCTTCCGGAGCCGCATAATAGAACCTATAGGAGTTTCCAGGCGCCCCAGCAAGGTTCTGAGATGGAGACCGCGCTATCTATGGAGCTATCTCATCTCATCATTACACGGCGACTTCGACCGACGACACCGCCGGACACGCGATGCTATCGATCTCCTGATCACCGCCCATGTCCATCATGGGATCTGAATTTGCCGTCTCTGGTGATCAACGGCGAGACACGGACAGCGAGCGCAGAAAAGCTTCCATTCTTCAAGTTGTGACATTACCGTTATCTGGTTGTGCACCCTTGATTCTTGATTTCAATGGCATTCCTTTATGTTGGATGCTTGCGGGAACAAGACCCACGCCCTTCAGGCAATGGCACAGTACACGCCTCAGGCTCCCTCAAGTTCTATCAACGGAATGCTCATTAATTGTGCTCATCAATTGTCTCAAGGCTCATATACTCTCCCTTCCTTGCCATTTACATTCGCCAGAGCTGTATTGAACGCTTGAGTTAAAGTCTTGATAGGAACGCTGGAGCTGGACATCGCCTCATTAGCCGGCGGCTACGTCTAGTTGATGACTCGGACACATGTGCTCGTCCCGGGTCCGTAGATACATCCATACAGGCTGCAGAAGTGTCGCGACCCTGATGACGCGATGCCGGACGGTTGACGCCAGCTGATGGCATGGGACAGACTCACTAAATTATGATCTGTCGAGGCCATTCAACCATCTCAGTTAAGGGTTTCAGCCGACAGGCTCTACCACTGCAAATGCCGGTTCCACGGCTCGTCGATGCCTTGAGTGATCATTGACTGTTATCGCAGAATGAAATCAACGAAACTAGCAGGAAGGCTGCATCGTACTGTCAGGATCTCGTGACAGAAGTCCAAGGGTGGAGCAGTGGACGCTACTGGTTCTATTTAAGTCTCTTCTCTTATGGATTCCTTTCTCATGTAATTCCAGCCTAGCGCCTGAGTTAATCAGGTTCTTCCTATGATATGGAAATTCTGATACCTCTCTCGAGCTGGTCGTTACGGGCAGAGCCTCGGACATAAGTGCCGCCGTTCTACAGGGGATCATGTTGCGTGATATGATGATGATGAGGACGTGGAGTGGCACATGCTCACACCAAGAATAGCTGTTGTAGACGCTGTGAAAGATGTTGATACCATGTTACGATCGATTAACTTCAGTGTTTGAGATTGATTGTCAGCCTGAACGGAACTGCTGCTCCCTCTGGAATGATTCATCACAATCAGAAAGCTTGATGCAAGCTTGAGGAACTGATCTTCTACACTATGGATTATACTATCTCGACTTCATTAAAGTTTATGAATCAATGTGCTATTTGCAAAGGGGTCCAAAAAATTCCCAATGGTATCCTTTGATATCGGAGATAGGAGTCAGCCTTTGTTTCAAGTAGCTCAGCCCTTGTACTTTGAAATGATAGCAAAGATAGGACAGGTAGCTAACTGTGAGTTGAGGGTTGAATGTAGCATCTACAGAGGCTACGGAATTCTGATGTCGGAGGTAATGGGCACCGCTAGTAGATATCTCACGCACCCCGGACGCGAAAGCTGTTTCCAATTCTGTGTGTTATAAGGATCCATCAGTGCAAATTCCCTCTTCATTACAAGTCAACGCAGTGCGTTTTCCAGAGCGTCTCCCAATGTCGTCGATAGTAGCTGCCTACGGTGAGGTTAGATTCGCCATGCATCCAACGTTGAACACTCATTTTCGCAATGTTGGTTAGCAAAAAGTGCACTATTATTATCACTCCACGAAGGCATTCGTAAAGGGTCACTGATTATCACAGATGGAGACAACTCGTACCAATTCGGGAAAATCGAGCTGGATAAACTAGGAAACTCTGTTATTATTGAAGTGAAAGCCACGAGCTTCTGGTCTCGCATCTATCTGAGCCACGACCTTGGATGTAAGTATAATGCTTATATCACTATCCTTCGCTTACTTATCCCCATCTTGTATTTTCAGTTGCCGAGGCTTATATGAATGGAGATTTCCATGTCAACAACCTCAAAATGGCCCTTGACGTAGGCTGCTTTCCTACTTCCATTACAATTTCTCAGTCATCGTTCATACAGTTATGGCTTGACAATCGTACCCATTTGGGTGCAATCTCTTCCCTTTGGAATCGATGTTCGATCATTTTGTCGTCATTGTACATCCGTTACCTTGGTCAGTCCTTGAGTAATGCCAAACTCAATGTCGTACGTGTTTCCCGAAGCTCCCACAGACCCATTTCTGAAGTCAATTTTTGTAGATTACCGGCTACGATGTCGATAACGAGCTCTTCAAGGTAAGTTTATTGACTAGACGCTGTATTCTTACGCTGCCTCATGCCTCTCCAATAGTCTTTTCTCAGCCCTGATATGACATATTCATGCGCTATTTGGCCTGAAAGCACTGGCGGCATCCATGGTGATCTTACTGAAGAATGGAATGAGGAAAGCTTAGAGGTTGCGCAACTTTATAAGATTCATAATCTATTGAAGAAGGCTCGCCTCCGTCCGGGAGATCGTCTCCTGGAATTCGGCAGCGGGTGGGGGGCTCTTGCCATCGAGGTCTCTGAATTTGATCTGTGGTACTTACCAGTTTATTAACAGTTATTTAGGCAGCTAAGATGGGATGCGAAGTGGATACGCTCACACTTTCTGTGAATCAAAAGGCTATCGCGGAGCAAAGGATTGCTGCTTTATCGTTGCAGGATCGAGTACGCGTCCACCTCCTGGACTACCGAAACATGCCGGATAATTTTCAACATGCATTTGACGCTTTTATCAGTGTCGAGATGGTCGAGGTGGCCTCACATGCATTTATTTATTTTTGTGACATATTAACAATCTAAGTTCTAGGCAGTGGGTGCGATATACCTGAATAAATTCTTTAAGCTTCTCGATTGGGCATTAAAACCACACCGTGCTGTTGCTGTCATAACAGCAACTACCCAACCCGAGTGGCGCTTCAAGATTCTTCAGTGCGTAGTGATTCTGAAATGTATTTATGCGGTGCTTACCCAAACTAAGACCGGACGACTATGCAAGACGATATCAATGGCCAAACTCCTTTGTCCCTTCCGCTACATATTTTCTACAGGTAGCGGAGGCTGCAACTCAAGGAACACTCCCCGTTGAGAGTGTAGAGAATTTTGGCTCTCGTGAGTATACTATAACTTGATGCGAATAACCCATCTTGATCAAGCATCATTTCCTTTGATTATCCCCGAACGCTACGTGAGTGGGGCAGGTGCGTTCTACCTCATAAATTTCTATTTTGAATTCGCTGACATCGGCGACGGTCAGACGTTTTTCGCGGAACTGGGGAAACGAGCAGGTCATGGCTTCATTGACAAAGAGTCAATCGCAGATTTTTGAAATACCCGGAGCACTGGATGCCTTTCGACGCAAGTGGGAGTATATGTGGGTCTATGCAGAGGTTGGATATGCTAGAGCATACACGTCGATGCATCACTTCACGTTCACGCGGCCCGTACGTTTCATTGGCAAGATGGTCCATTCACCGGCTAACAATCACTATAGGAGTTTATTGTCTCTGACTGATGTTGTCGCATCTTTTAAACCACCATTAATTTAAGGAGATGATAGAATGCGAACTAGTTGTTACCTCGTCGACATGAAATGAGAGGAATAAAACGTTCCATTTGGAAACGATTACATTAGGAGGAATGCATTTGCTCTACAAGATCCAGTAAACGTAACTTGGAAACGATATCGGAAAACATTGGAGGCGATCAACAGCTATATACTGATGAAGTACTTAGCCGCCACCGTAACGACAATAGCGGTGCGTCGAATGATAGCGAGCGTCGGCGGTCCCTTCATTTCATGTGTTAGCAGGTCGCCGTCTTGAACTGTGTAGATGTGAATCTGAGAGAATTTAGTAGTCTTTACGTCAACCCAGTGCTATCGAGACCAGGATCCGGGGAATAGTGTAATTCTTGGGAGGTGGCAGCATCTACACCGGCGTCGATGGTTCATACAGCACTGGGCAATTAACAGTGCCGCGAGGCATTTGTATGGTGCCCATAGTGAGGTAGTAGTGTAGCGGGGGTTAGAAAAGACGACACAGTGAGTATATGCGCGCTGTATGCATCCGAAAGGCCACGAAAATGGAATGTATGCAACTAGATGTGTTCGAAAGGTCACAAAAAATGGATATGCCGAAGAAAACAAGTATATCGAAGAGATGTCCATAACTTGTCCGTCGTTAAAATATATACACCATAGTATCAGACTGTGAAGTACTGTCAGCCAGGGGTGTATAATGTATGAATAGGTCGTTCTTACCTCAGTCGCTATCACGGAATGACTGAGGAAAGGAAGCCGACGCCTGATGTTCGTATAACAACGCGGCACGTGAGTGTAACGCATTGTCACACCTCAATTAAACTGACCGCAAGTCACGGTCTCGCCGAACTTGAAGATCAGCCTACTATAGCAAGACAATTATTGAACATGGCCTGACCTCTTCTGCTTCTACGGAACTGTTATTAACTTAATATCAAACGCCGGTCTCCTGATCTTCTCCCTGTCTGTACCCCTTGGTTTTATTGCATCGTTCCAGATTCAATCTAACTTCTATCTTCCTCCCATCAGAAATGTTCTAGGACCTTATCGTCTTGCTTATAAAGAGTCGAGAGGCTTACGAATGAACCAACTTCACGGTTCTCAGCCTTTCTAACCAAAGCGCAAATTTTCTGACAGATCTCAAGCTGAAAGTCGCGCCATTCTTATGTATCTGGCCTCATAATTGTCGAATTATTCATGTTCCGATACAGCTTTTACCACATGCCGCTCGAGCCGATAATATTACAACAATTTTTCAGTAAGGCGTCCTATTCAGCAGACGTGTTTATACTCTATATAAAGCGATGCACCAAGCTGATCTTCTATCTGACTAGTGTCGCAGGCTGTACTATTCTTGATGAACCGGTTCTCAGGCTTCAGAACTCCGAGGCTGTGCATCTGTTCCAAGTAAACATCACTGACAAGCAACTGATCATACTGCGCATCTTTACTGGATGATGTCCTCGCTATGAGACTCACCTCCGCCTTCGCTGCTGATGAAACTCGAGAACTAAGTGCTCATCGGCGTGACATATTGGTAGCCCATGAACGATGCATGTCTCCGTGACTCTTCGGTCTAAATATACAACACGCACTTTGTGGCTTATAGTACCAACATCTTCTCATCAGTGTGGAGCGCTTATCTGATTGGTTTCATCGAGTGACCGGTATAGATTACATCCTGGTACCTGAGCCGAGGGCTTCATTCTAATCGCGTCTTTCATCACAAAACGGGGTACTTACTTCCGATGTCCATGATGGCTTGACACGTTTCACCGATCTTTATAAGCTGCGACGACTGACCGTACAAAGAGTCACAAGTCTTCTCTTTATACTAGTCATAATGTCTATCGCAGGCTCTGTTGGTCAGATATTATTCTCCAGGTATACGCCACGTATGTCAACAAAGTTTAGTATATTCATATATCACGACCTAACAACGATACAGTTGCAGGGACTGCTCTCCTCTTATGGGATCATTGTCTGACGTTCGATGAAGAAGTCGCAACGATGTGGGTGTCTTTCAAAGGACCTATCCTCCCAAAAGTCATCTATGTAATGAACCGCTACTTTGCGGAGGCTGTGCTGCTTTATGCGACCTACGGTTCGTCACTGATTCCTCGTGCAATCACCCTTCCCTGATGTATCTCGAATTTAGTCTTCACTGGATTGAGACGACCCACAGCTAACAAGGTCAGTCCTTGGCATTTCCGCGATAATCTGACATTAATATCAGAACTAGAAGTAAGCTTTATGCATATCGTCTTAAAGAAGCCGCCGAGTAACACGGTCGTAGTTGTGCATCCGTCTTCTGGTTACTTTGCATGTCCGCGACGTTGTTTGCTGGCATATTGCAATGTTGGTTGCTCGTTTCCATCGCACGAGTATCTACGGGCTAACATCATATGCAGTCCTTATCATGCTGCGCGTCTATCGATTGTGGGACCACAAGCAAAATATGCGCAGAGTGTTACTCGCCGTATTTGTTGCCTGTATGACATGCTCGTTGGTTCTTTCTGTCATGATGGTTTTGAGCCTTATGAGGGCACAAGGTATTCATCGTTTGTTTCCCAATGACAGACAGCCTGAGCCAACACCTTCACCATAGTCGTCCTACCCCCTCGAGTGATAGTTTGCGCAGTTCCTCAGGTTCCGAAGGACACACCTTTCTTATTGGGCGTATTGGTGAGTCTGCGATCCCCTAGGACGAAATCATATGCTGATTTAAGCTAGCTGTTATTCAATATCTTTGTTATATCGGTCTCCTTCTACAACGCTCTTGAAGAACCGCGCCGGCGTGAAAGCGAAGTTTTTATTGCGCTGCGGCGCGATGGCGCAAAGGTTTATTTTGTAAGCTTGCTGCTATTTTCCCGCTATAATTATATTTCCATTAAACACCGTCCTAGATTGTTTCCCGTAGGTTATGACGGATTTTGCCTCAGGAAATGTTTTTATTTCTATCTCTAGTTCTATGGGTCCTGCTTCTAGTTACCTCTGTTTTTGCGGAGGTAGGTACTACTCGAGATATCACCTCGCCATCTACTGACTTTCTCTTAGATGTTAGTGTACTTCCCTGTTCTGATGTATGTGCTACTTTGGTGCTACCCTGCCGATCAGAGTAAGATACTGACGTTTAACTCAGTCTCGCATGGTCTGTGGGGGCTACCCTCACCTCTCGGATGCACCTTCGCATCGAAAGCCTGGGACTATTCCCTGCTGCACACCCTACCATGATATATCCAACGCCAGACTCGGAAGACTGACCTCGATATGTATCCGATAAGTAGTAAAGCATCATCACTCTTCTTTAAATACGTTTAATGATATGAAAATACTGACACAACAGACATGTTTATATGACTTGCCGTCCCATTTATCATTGAACTACTTTGGATACAAGCAGCAGCCCATGGTCGCAAAGCAACTGAGTAGAAATGAGTGTTATGCACAGCAAGACCCGCGGCAGTTGCCGTGTTGAGACTGTATTTGGTAGTGGAACGCGCGTAGCATCATGCGTCACATGAGTGTCGAACTCCGGACTTCCCTCTATCATCTTTTCCTTTTCTCGTACCCATTTGCAAAGACGCGGACGGACCGATACATAGCGTCGGCAAGCCAGATTGTACAAGAACGGACAGATGGCATCCGGTGCGTGCATCTGCACTCTCCGTAACTCGTAGTATTTCTAATGTTTTCCCATGAAGCCTGCTACTGAACACCCTCCGTGAACGCGTCTCACTTACGCATAGTGCAGTCATTATCTGGACTCCCCCATCTATGTCGCATGACAGCTGTTCAAATAGCAGGTCTCGCGACCAATAATCACGAGAGGATCTTTTAAAAGGTTACGCCATCGCAGGGCAATCGCACTCGGGTGCCAAGTGACCTCAAGTGATGCGAACGAATTAGATGGCACATCACCAATACCCACCGATATAGATGTACGGGCGCCCAGGGACATGGTGAAGTCGCTCCCTGTTTTTATTTTCCCTTGGGTTGTTGACACGTCGAATCGGCAGTACTCTCAAGATGATATAGAGGGGAACTTGGTGACGACCGGCATTTTTGTAGACGGGGTGTAGACGCGTGTCCTAAACCTTGATAAACAACCCTTTCTCAACTTTGCTTAGACTTGTCAGCCGACGAGTTTGTGAATTTGGGAGACAGGGAACCCATATGGATATGGGGTGCAGATAGAAGGCGATACTTGTATGGAGGTGCGTACACGAAACTTTCAAGAGGTCTTTGATGTCTGACCTTCTTCCTTTCTCGAAGGTTCCTCCCTTACCTCGCGCTCGCCAATATTTCATTAGGTCGCTAGACGGCCCGTTCACACGATGTGTCTAGCGATACACGAAAGTCGGAATTTCCCTACGCAGACATTTGGCCTGTCCACTACGCCTGGTAAACGCATCCACGATATTGCTCGCCGCTGTAACGAGTTGAACTTAGGCTTCGAGTTCGCATGACTGGTGACCAACCAGTTGAACCCGGATGGCATTACGGTAGCAATAATTTAGAATGGAAAATAGGTACCTGGCATTATAATATAGTCATTCATATACAAGGCTGTACCTTGGGTGACTCGTCCCACAGGTCGACGTCATGTTTTTATGTATTACGGTCATCTTGGTGCTATTGGAACAGATCTGAGGGGTGAGCGCTACAAACGGCTCGGACATGGATGAGGTATGGGTTTGGACGGATCTATGAAAGGGACATAGTTCACCGTTTTTCCCGTAGCATGCCAAGTGTAAGACCTCTCTTTCCTACGGGCCGCCCGGGCCCAGAGCCTATGCATCAGGGCTTCCCAGCAGGAAATGTTGACCCATGCAGGTCAGTGCAGGCACTCCCTTGTCGCCGCTGGCCACGCTTTTAGTAAATCATCATCATCGATTTGGCCTTGACGATATGGAACAGATATGCGATCATTGAACCAAATTTCAGATGTCTTACGCGCATCAACATCTGCGTGTGCCGCAGGCTTTATGGTTCTTGATCATCGACTACATATCAAGTATATTGTGTTTCAATGAGCGCCGGCTCTCTTTCGTTTTCTCCGCATCTTCGGCGCAAACAAAAGGCCGGAATCGATCACCATCCATGCCAACCTGTGTACAAAGCCAGTAATTTGTCGATACGCCTGTGGAATGCTCTGCCAGTGTGCTCAATTCATTCCGGCTGGATCCCGATGTGGAGACTCGGAGATGGAGTTGGTGAGAGAGAGCGATGCGTAGACGTGGGTGATCTCCGCAAATTTTCTATAGGTTCAAGTTCGGGGCGCTGAGGAAAGAAGCCATTACACTTATCCTTAAGGCGCCCCATCGTCAAACCCGCATGCGTCAAGTCCAGATGGTCAGGGGTGTGTTGCCATCGCCAGAGGTAGATCTAATTTCTTAGTGAAGGCGCTAAGCACCGTACGGCATGTCGGGTAATCCCCTCTTCGTCACTTCTCACGCCATAACACTACATGCGAAGAAGCTTTCCATCATCGCGAAGTGTTCTGGTTATAGAACACAGCGTGCTTCCATTGTTCTCCATCTTTCACCCCTTTCACCCCCAAATCCCTCAGGCCTCAGCGCTCCAGCTCATACCTCGCCCTCGTCGAAAGCTTGGATCACCGTCAGATGGCTCGCTCGGCCTCGTTCTGGCTCGTAATATTGGCAATAAACCTGTCTAGTTTCCTCGCTCTCATGGAAGGGGTACTCCTCTCGGCAACTTTGGTTTCACTGTACACCGTTGACATTGTGTAATATACAGACAATCTTATCCAACGCTCTCCCTACAATTGTTGACTCGCTGTCTGACGGTAACACCTACGTTTGGGTAGGATCCGCTTACAACATTGCCTGTGCCGCCTTCATGCCTGCCACAGGCGCACTTGCCCAGGTATGTTTTATTCCAGCTTTTTTCGAAGATATGATGAAGTTGGTATGCGCAGGCATTTGGACGTAAGTCAGTAGCACTGGTCTCCATCACTTTATTTTCTTTGGGCTGCGCAATATGTGGTGCGACTACGAGCATGACCATGTTGATCATTGGTCGAAGTGGGTTTCAATCCTTAGCCCATTCATCCGTATTGACATTTGTCCTTCTAGCTGTCCAAGGCCTTGGCGGAGCCGGAATATTCACTACCTCTGCTATTATTCTTTCGGATCTTGTCCCGCTAAGCGAGCGTGGACTTTTTAATGGATTATATCAGATGTATCTTTCTCTTTCTCATTCTATCCTCCTTGTCTGACTCTAAAGTGTTTTAGCACATGGTGCCTCGCTTCTGCTATTGGACCTGTCGTTGGAGGAGCGCTTTCTCAAGCAGGTCAGTGGAGATGGGTCTTTTGTGAGTTTCAGGGCGTTGTCTTCCGCTTTTCATTCAATAACATGCTCTAGATCTGAATCTCCCTCTTGCTCTCGTCACCGCTGTTCTTGTTTTAATGTGCCTACACCTCAAAACTCCAAAAAGGACACGGGAAGAAATTATGCATCTCATGGACTGGACGTTCGTGTTGGTCGTATTTTGTCCGAGATTAACGGCTAATCCCTTTACTAGTGGTAACTTCTTGATCATATCTTGCTCGACGTCTATTGCCATTGCGCTGACATGGGCGGGCACGACGTATGACTGGTCTTCCTGGCACGTTCTCGTGCCTCTTTGTATTGGTAGTGTAGGCTTGGCGGCTTTCTTTCTCTATGAATTTCGGTTGGCCGAAAAACCTTTGGTAAGTCTCCAGGAATCTTGTTTTCCTCCCTAATCGCCGTTTTTAGGTACCTGTGGGGCTTATGGGTAATCGCACAACTCTCAGCGGGTATGTCTCTTTCACCCACTCCACGAATGCCGTGCTAATATCATTTAATTCGAATATAGGTATCTGCAAACGTTCATCGTGCCGGTACCGTTTCTTGCCCTTGCTTGTAAGGAGTCCATCCGACTCTGTTACTCACGTACTCATTTGGTTACAGATTACATGCCCCTCTACTTCCAAGTCTGCAAAGGATTTTCTCCTATCAAATCCGGTGTTCAGTTGCTTGGGCTAGCCCTTCTTGGACCGCCATTCGCCATCATTGCTGGTATCTCTGTCAAAGTAACACAAAGATATCGCCTGCAAATTTGGCTTGGCTGGATCACAGTAATCACCGGGATGGGTCTTCTCGGTTCTACCACCAGTACAACTCCTGTCGGGACTGTCATTGGTTTTGAAATCATCGCCGGCGCTGGGTTTGGCGTGGTTTTTTCGAGTCTCTACTTCCCAGTCCTTGCGCCTTTGCCCATATCTTCTAATGCGCTTGCTTTGGCCTTCTTCTCGTTTTTGAGGGTATTTGCCCAAGTAAGTGAATCATAATTGTTTGTATGGCATGCGACTGATGTGTAGTACGCACGCAGATATGGGGCATCACGATCGGGGGAACTATTCTTCAGAATCAACTCATCGAGAAATTCCCTCAGCAACTACTGACTCAGTTTTCGTTGCAGGGGGATGTTGTCTTTAATGTCATCCCCCTGCTGCAGGAACTCGAAGAGCCTCTCCTAGGAGAGGTCCGAGCCGCATTCGCTTCTAGTCTCCAGCGTATATGGCAAGTTATGGCTGGCATCAGTGGTTTGGGACTCTTGATTTCGTTCTCCATGCAACATATGAGCCTTCATACATCTGTAGACTCCGATTGGGGCACTGTTGAGAGACAGGGTCTAGCTGATAAAGAGAGTGAGCCAAAAGTTGGCCATGCGGCACCCACGGGCTAGCCAGCTGCTCGACATGATCATTTTGTATACCCTGTAAATCATGTGGGCCTCTTTTTTCTTGTACCTTCCGCATCTGCTGACGCATGCGCTCATCCAGCCCGATTCTCATCCAACTGTGGTCCACTTTACTTTACAAAGTGCCAGCGAGCTAGTGTGCATGCACCTCGTTGAGTTGCTAGTTGATCGACCCCAACACTTTTAGTACATGCTTATGTGATTCATCATTCTGCCCCAATTGTCTGGTATGTGCTCCATGGAGCAGTCACAAAACAAAGGCCGAATCAGCGGTTCTTTCTCCGGAGCCGCGTCTATTAATCTGTTCAATCCATCACGCAATATATCACTGTAGTCTATACACGGAGTATGTGATACAACATGAAGCACATCGATATCCAGTCATCTGCAGTATGACATCCCTTTGTTAGCCACGTAGCAACGAGACAGATATCCTTGGATGGACATAGGATATCTTAGAGTGACACGAATAAATGACGAATAGACTTACGCCGCGAACCTGCTCTCGCCACTGAGACGCGGTCCGATCATCGCCAGTCTCCTACATGCTGGACAGCGCACCCGGGATCGAAATTCATGCAGAACGGGAGAAAGGGTGCTACTTTTCACGTGACAAACCTGGGACATTCGGCTCCGGAAGCTATGACAAATGATTTCTCGAGCCAGCGGTTGGCCCGATCTATCCGAGTTTGTTGATTATCGAGTTCAAGCACGTCCTCTTGCGCGACCAAAACAAGACCATAACTTCCACTACAAGTTGACTAGATTGGAACTAAGTAGTATTTTTGAGATTTCCTCGCCAGATCATTACTTACTTCCCACGCTTTGACACTTGCTTCCCAGAGGGTCTGACTCGGGTGGAGGAAATCTACGGTACTATTTGTTATCCGAAAAATCGTATTAATGAATGATACAGCATCGTCGAGACTAAGTTATCGTTTCTGTGTTTAGATGTCATAACCGATGAACACCGTCGTGAGTGTATGGATTGATAATGCTCAGTATCTGCGCTGACAATGCATCGGGGTCTTCTTGAACCAGCTGCAGGAAACGTCAGATAGCTGAAATGATCAAGAATTTGTTATTCTTACGAGATGTCCCCCGGAAAGGACCCTGGATATAGAGGCTATTTTGCGACCCTTAGATACGTCGGAGAGGCTGTCCTGTGAGTATTGTGGTCTAAAACAGGATTAGAGTCAATAGCTGAGTCACAAAAAGGCGTTGTAAAACGAACACGAGGCCGTCCTTCTTGCCATAAATGATGTGAATTGGAACAGCATCGCAGACCTTTTCGATCTGTTCGGCAGCTTCGAACGTCGGCTCAAAATCAGTGTAACTGGCCGACTCGTGGTATTTGGAACATCTGGTTGTAACAGTACCAAGTGGATCGTCGGGATTGAGTGGGCGAAGACCTTGGTTCTGCCGAGATGAACTATGTAAATCAACCGGCGGAGCAAGTAAAAGCGAAGGTACGAACAACATGAATAGCCTTGACTCGAGAATCCCATGTTTTCCACGGAACACGCCTCGAGAAATATTCAAATGCGGCTTTTCGGTTATCCCACGAATTGCGCTGTGCAGCTACCGCCTTTGTTAGCATCGAAGTCTGGCGTTTGCGATCCTCCAAATGTGCTTGGAAGACGTGTCGGTCGATCATTGGTGGTTCAACCAATATAATGCACTCGTAAGGGTGAGTGTCAGAGCGGTAACACTTTGTTGAGAACATCCTAGAAAATACGTTAACGAGACATCATTTCGCAGAGTATAGAGAATCACTGACGCTGCCGAAGTCCCAGCGGAATGTCCGATTATGACGATGCGCTTATCCCGCAGATGGGTCTCCACGAATCCCGCGACACCTCGAGCCCAGTCAGAAATTGCTAAGAGTCGTGGGTTATCTGCCAGTCGCTGATGCGTATGCATTAAAATCCTTACACGGAGAGAAATTCGTCAACTCCCTTTCGTTCAACAGTGCTGATTCGCCATGACTCTGGAAATCTAAAGCCCAGCATTCCTTAACATCTTTGGCGGAGAGGAGTATGTTGGATATGACTGGTTCCCAATGCTCTTTGTCTATGGAAATAATGTGAAAACGAAGAACAGAAGCTGGTGCTTGCATTTACGTGTGCCGTTTGCATGCAAAAAGATCAGAGTCTTCTCATCGGTCCTCAGTGGGGAAGCAGCAGGTGAGTATCGCTTGGCAGCCATCTTGAGGGGCACCCCATTAACGAGACAAGGGGTTTCGAAAACGACAGCATCGATAATGATGGCGGTGGAAGGCATGGTTGAAAAATCAAAAAATCTGCTATTTTCGAAGTTGCCATATATAACCTCTGATTAAGATTCTTCAAGAGGGATCCCTGAATCCACCTGACCTTCCAATTTTGTATAATGGAAATTGTGGGTTTCCAGGCGTCCTAACAAGGTTCTGAGATGGAGACCCCGTTATTCGTAGAACTATCTCATCTCATCATTACACGGTGACTTCGACCGATAACGCCGCCGGACGCACGACGCTATCGATCTCCTGATCCCCGCCCATGTCCATCATGGATCTCGGTACTTGCATTGCCGTACTAGACGCATGAAAGTGACAGCGTCTGCGGTGACCAAAGGTCTTATGGCATGCAAAGACTACGGACAGCGTGCACGAACAGCTTCTCTTCTTCAAGTTGTAATATCGCTAGCTAATTTATGCACTTGAATACGTTATCCGAGTTATGTACCCTTGATATTCTTGATTTCAATGTCATTCCATTACGTTTTCTCATCACGAGAACAAGACTCACTGGCATACCCGTCACGTAATAACGCAGTGAACACCTCGGCCCCCTTAATTTCCATCTAGTATCCCTCCGAGTCCCTTCTCTGCCATTAGTATTCTCGAATCTTTAGAGCAGTATTGAATGTTTGAGTTAAGGCGTTGATAGGAACGCCGGAGCTGGACATTGCCTCATCAGCCGGCGGGGTACGTCTAGTAGACGACTAGGACACATGTGCTCATCCCGGGTCCGTATGCACGTCGAGTCCATACGGGCTGCAGAATAGTCGCGACCTGTTTGACGATTGACGCCAGATTTGCCTTTAGATTTGGTCAAGACATAGTAGTAGCGCGCCCAACATGATGCCCATCAGGTTTCTGGCACTCACGACACGTGTGAGGGTGGAGTAAAACTTACTTCGGGCCATGTACAACAGGTCTACGACCTACGTATTCAAATCATTGATACTGGATAGTTCAATGCAATGTGGGTCTACGGCAGAGCATCACGTCGGACAGTACATCCTACCCTACTTCTCGAAGTCCTCCCATGGTTCTCGGATCCAGATTCTGGTATCACGGCGTCAAATATCGACTGCGCCCTGATCATGGATTGAGCGCTGGTGTACAAATAAATAACCGCAATGGAGAGACTGATGCAAAGGACGGCAGGCGGTATCGAAAAGGTTTGATCGCAATTCAATTCTCGAAGCCACCTAAGCGCTGACCGAATTCTTGTCCATTCTTACGATAATCACAGCTGTGATGGTAGATACGTGACATTCACACGAGGGTAGCGTCTCCTGAAGCTTGTCCGCCATGTTTGATCAGTTCTCCCTCTGGGCTGGAGTCTCCACCGTTGTCTTGGCGTTGTTGAGCGCGTTTTTCCTGCGCAATACTGGGTTACCACTTCCTCCAGGTCCTCCGCCAAAATGGTTGTCCGGAAATGTCCACCAAATGCCGAGGACTACGCCTTGGGCAACGTTTGCTGACTGGTCCAAACAATATAGTACGCTTCCACTGCATGTACATGCCGCCCATATTTTAAGACCACACCAGGGAGCGCAATAATTCACTACAGATTTTTCCGTCGACATTTCATCATATTGAACACTGTCGAGACGGTATTGGCATTACTTGAACATCGTTCCAATATGTACTCCGATCGGCCAATGGTATAGATGTACAACGAGCTGGCAGGCCGCGGAATGTCTGTCTTCACTATTTCGTCCCAACTTCCGAATCACAAGAACTATCGACGTCTGCTTCAATCTGGCCTCAACTCGAGAGCCGTACAAGTATACAAAGCCATTTTGGAGCGAGAGTTACGAATTCTTCTAGACGGCCTTATGGATTCACCCGATAACTTTCCAAAACATTTTCGACGGTGGATACAACTTGGCATCCAACTAATTTAATCTTACGCATGTACAGGAATGCCGGGGCTATAGTATTGGACGTCGCATATGGATGGCCAGTTACGAGCGATGACGATTACTTCGTATCACTCATGGAAGAGGCATTTGCGCTTCACAAACAGGTCGTTCAACCCGGCCGGTGGTTAGTAGAATTAATACCCCTCCGTATGAATGATTTCTCCATCCTGCCGATCTATATTCATCTACTGTTCAACAGTGCGATTTGTTCCTTCTTGGATGCCAGGGGCACATTTCAAGAGGTTCGCGTTCTCGGTTCGGGAACGTATGAAGGCGATTGATCAGGAGCCACATAAATGGGCAAAAGAGCATATGGTAAGTGTTTTCGGGGAGCTACATAACTGACTTTGGTTTAAAAAAAGTTGTAGGCCAGCGGGACTGTCAAGGAGTCGTTCACTTCCCAACTCCTTCAGCCGCAAGATGGGCACTACGTCGACGAGGAAGAGGAGCGAACGATCAGCTGGTGCTCATCAGCTTTATATGCAGGAGGCGCAGATACCGTAGATTCTCTTTTCTTTCCAACAATTCTGATACATTGATGCTTAACCTATTAAGACGGTTTCAATCATGCTTTCCTTCGTCGCTCTGATGCTGCAATATCCTGATATACAGAAGGCGGCTCAAAACGAGATCGACACTGTGCTGGGTAACCAGCGTCTTCCCAATCTCGGCGATCAGTCGTCCCTCCCTTATATCTCTGCCCTCTTCAAGGAGGTACTACGATATTCGCCCGCAGCCAGACTCGGTAAGCATCTATAGATTGGTGCACGACTTAGCTCTCACTGCGGGGCAGGCCTTCCTCATCGTGTCATTGAAGAAGATGACTACGGCGGGTATAGAATCCCCAAAGATAGTACCGTGATGGCTAATATCTGGTGAGCGCCAGTGTACACAATGACCTTGAACATCACCTTATTCGATGAGTCGACAGGGCAATATGCCGTGATCCTTCGGCATATCCTGATCCAGATACGTTCGACCCGAATCGTTTCCTCTCTAGGAACGAAATGGATCCTCGTAAACTGGCATTCGGATTTGGCAGACGTGTATGCCCTGGTCAGTGCGATTTCTGTTCCGAAATATAGTATACCGTAAGCTTATATGTGAATTTGAAGGTGCTGTGTTTGCTGAAGCATCACTGTTCCTTAACATTTCCAACGTTCTTGCTTGCTTTGATATCCTCAAACCTGTGGATGATAAAACAGGGAAAGAATACCTCCCGGAAATTTCGTATACGACTGGGGTAACAAGGTGGGCATTATTCATGTAATCTTCATCTTTGTATTGACAATCCTCAGTCATCCTTCGCCGTTCAAGTGCAAAATTGTTCCGCGACCTAAAGCCAGAGTTCATCTACGCGATATCTAATCTTTCGAAGTACTTTACGAAACTTTCTATGCGTGCTTTAGTTAGCCTCGAAATTGACTAAGCTCGGATATTCCATTGGAATGTATGACTTGACCCACTGTAATGAAAATGACCGAATTGTGCATTCTTTGAAGCCGTTCGTTGAAAAGGACACAATCAAGATACAGTAGATCTGCGCGTTGTCACCGCATTGTATGGTAATACGCCTTCTGTGCATCCTGAGTACTTATACTTATGCTAAACTCCACAGTACCGGTACCTCATGAAGAACGTGAGAGACGGGAATCATTCTTTGGTGAGTAGAAGACTCAAAGTCAGCAAACCACTTCGTAACTCGAGTGGTCGACCATACGGATCTCAAATAAACAATATTTTCCTTTAAGGACAGCAGTCATCGTAATCACACAATTCAAACTTCACTTTCGGGTGTCATTCCGAACGAATATGAAACCTTTCTCGGAAGATGGTGGACTAGGCTGCAGACACATCGTTCTCCTGGTTCTCTACTGAACCAGGAACATGGTCCTTGTTCTTAGTCCGGATCTGGTCTCCATCTTCCTCTCCGGATGAAGACGTGCCTTTGAATGTCAGAGGAATCGTTCCCTCAGAGTTCACTCCCGAGAAAGGTTTAGCGCGAACCAAGGCTCTGGCAGCGAAGCGACCCAAAGAGGTATTCCCGCCGCGTTCATCTCTCTTTTCATACCGAACCAGTGCGGCACGCACCAAGACGATAGAAAATGTAATTGGGATGATTTGATCAATCTATAGGACTGAGTGTTATCGAGTTACATGAACCTCAAACAGATATCACCTACCAGGTCAATGACGAGGTATGCGGCCGATGAATGTCTCAAATATACAGCGATCATCGCAATAAGTGCGAAGGAATAGAAAGCTCCGCATTCAAGTATGACCACAAGAATGGGATAGATCGAGCTCCTCAAAGTGTGTTGAGTGTTTGAAGTACTGAGATATCGCACAGCATTTTTATGGCCGATCCATAACTTTGCGGCTAAAATTACTACGAATATGAATTAGTAAACTTGGGTATGGATCCTATGCGTGACTTACAAGTCGCTGATATGTTCGTCGCCATGGCGATGGAGTAAAATGATATGACCCATTGCTCAGTCTGGTGCGCAAATATTGTATCTGGATTTGCTTGCTGGATTGGCCTTGCGATGGACCAGATAGTATGTGCCCCAGCCACTAAGGGAATGGGGTAAATGCCCTATAAATGTACAAGAGTAAAGAAGCTGAGACACACCGACGGTTCCGATCCAAAAGATAACCGGGAGGGCAATGACCAAGAGATTTTGCCAAACAATGTAGCATCGATAGATCTACATTAACAATGACAACTCAAATTTTCTTCCTCTCCGGGGAATATAAACGCATACCAGAATGCTGTCAGCCAAAAGGGTCTCCAAGAAGTAGACCGTATTCTTGAAGGTGAATTTGGTGTTGTCAAGGAAATACTGGTAGTTGCCTTCGAAGCTGATGAATCCTCTGTATATGTATATTCCATCCGCAACGAGATGCTGAGTTCTTTGTCAGCCGAAGTGTTTGTCCGGGGGTTTCAATACGAACTAAGGTGCTAAGGACAGCTAGGGTGCACAGTCCTCCCAGAATGACTGGGGAAACGTGACGCTCTTTCCGATCAAGAGTCAGAGCCCAGAGCGTGATAGAAATGAGCAAAGTCGCGATGCCTAATAATCGACCATTATCATGTAAGTGCTTGGGAAAGATTTATAGGGTTATGAACCATACCATATAAGACAGATTCAACAATTATCGCAATAAGTTCAGCTGCCTTAAGCGAGAAAGGCATGGCTCAGGCGACTGTAGATTAAGTCTTTGTGGGGAACAGATGGAAATTTGAAGTTATACTGTACTGGTGGCCGTCTTCTGGCCTTGGCAAAGGATTTGGTACATCACCTTCCTGATCGGATGATCCTGCCGCTGCCTGGGGTAAACATAGCAGATAAATCGGGCGTGGTGCTGGCGGGCAATGCCACACGGTTCTATACATGTTAGATTAGGTCCCCACAACTGGCGTCTCGCCCAGTTTCAAGACCCGCCATCACGGTGATTACGAACTGCATGGAGTGAAAGATAGGTTCTACTTCGCAGTTAAACATTTCCTCAGATGTGATCGGACTTTCCACATATGGGAACGCCGGTTCCCTCAAATCTAATCACGGGTAGAAGGAATAGCCGTCATGAATACCGCGAAAGATATAGATATCGTGTTGTAATTGATCAATTTCGGCACCGCAGCTCGTTTTCAGCGACGATTGGATGATATCATAAGTTGAGTCGGTATTTCCCATGCGAACATTCATCATTCATGTGATGTCTAAGTAGTGGCCTCGCGGCTTGACAGCCTTACCCAGACATCGTAACTGTACGAGCGGTTGACAATCCATCAAGCTTTTGTGATGAATGAGTCGGGTAGTAGTGTAAAGTTTACCGAAGCATGCATGAAGGCAAGTATACTAACAGTGACTATAGACTGTGCCGCCGCCAGCTCATGTTTTTTCTCGTGTCCGGTACTTGAGTAGCTGTACAGCCAAGTCTATGACGTAGGGTTCGTATATGGTAACCTTATCGGTCCATCCTGTTCCTTAGTATGCCAACCCATGGGTACAGCACGGCCACTCATTAATGCCTGCCCCGGCGAGCTTGCTCACTTCCTCATCCGCCTTACCTCTGATTGCTCGTAAGAAGGGCAAAAGAAAGGTGTAGTATCTGGCCTATACCACAGCATGGTAGACGGTATGATAGAGGGCATTAACGCAGACGAGGGAGATTTTCCGCCGTACCTAAAAAGTGTTGAAGGTCAACTGCCCATATTATCTGCCAGTTTAAAGCGCCTAACCACGTCGAACGTCGGATTTTACGGTCCATACCAGCGCAAAAAAGGATATGGCCACACGACCCTTCGTGGATATTCCCTCATTCCCAAAATTATCTATGTACATTCTGTTAGTGGTAATCCTTAGAAGACAAATACGACTCGTACCTCGTTCTATGCGTCTCAAGTTCAACTAAAGGCATTATCTTGAGAAAAAGCTCTTTCATAATTCAAGCTCGCTCGATAGAGGCTTATTTGTTAAGGGTTCAAACACGCAGTCCATGGTTAGCTTGAAAAAGATGATGGGGTCAGTCTACTCACGAGTTTCGTAAGGTGTATGTACCAGTTCATCATTTGTCCACCTTTCTATTGTTTTCGTGAGCTCACCCCTCCAATGTCGCACCACTTAGTGCAAACTCGAGTAAGCATTATAGCCGCCGTCAAGATGAAACATGCTTACGCTGCTCTCAACCCCTACTGACATTCTCTCGTTCCACTAGCGCACCAAAGCAGTCACCGCATAGGGTAGCAGCGATGGTGGCGTTGCTTCACCTCGATGGTCAGCAGTGAATCGAACAGTGCTTGAGCTGCCCGCAGCAACGATCCTGACATGGAGGATGCTCGATACGACAGCCCGGTTGCTGAGGGAGTGAACGACGAGCCAGGGGGTTCGATGGCACATCCTGTATCATACACTTTTTAGATCAGCCGTATCCCGAAGAATCAATACTCACCTAGGCGCCGTATTCCACATCTCCAAAGTGCCACCATTTCTATTATCCCGGGGAACGGATACAAATTCCCCTCGTCGGACCCAAATCCCGGGGATTTGAAGATATTGCTTACAATGTCGGTGGCCTTGAAGTCGCACATGCAGTTTTGGAAACAAAGCAGAAAAAAGTCAGCAGAGTGACTTTGATTCACGCCCAAGTCCGTTCGGACGTTTCCGAGTGATGACGTTAGCTGAATTTTGGTGAGTAAATTGCGTTTAGTCATTTGTAATCGTCTTTGTATATCCATCTGGGTCCAATACGAAAACTCTATCATTCCACAATGATTCGCCATTCCATCGCGGTAGAGCTGCTGTCACTGCTCATCAATGGGAAGACAAATCATTTTGATTTTGATTACAGTAGAATCCGAGAAATTTCAGAACATGTGTCACTGCAACGAAAACTTCCCACAAACTGGGACTGTAGTACGGACGCCGGCACGCTTCTATTGAGGAGCACCGTCGGGTAATAAAACCTCCTTCCTTCCTCCCGGCGCTCCGATTGTGATAAGGGATCTTCCGAGCATAACCGTGACCGCGAGCCCACTTTCTCTGCATTTTCTTGGATCCTGCTGTTCAACATGCCCTGACCTCTTCCGGGGCGACGCAGGACGGGACGAAACAGCATTGAACCGAGAAAGGTGCGTAAAGACAGCTTTAAAATTCTTACCACTACATGCCTCATCCTTACAATTTGCAGCAGTAGCTTCGAAACCTTGCTTAGCGATACGAATACGGGGACGGATCAAGCGGTCCAATACCAAGATGTATATAATTCGAGGAAGCAGGAACACCCTGAAGCTGAGAATGAAAATAATGGTATCGCGCTGATTTGGATAGCTCGTGGCGTCAGACAATCCTCCCGTCATTCTTCAGCTCTTATTTATATACTGGTATGCTTCTCAAGGATTCGATGGAGTACGGTCCTATTCAATGAACAAGCTGGCGACAGCAAGCTTGAACGCTTAACTTTTCGGTGTTACACCAGCATCGACAGGTTCACTCCTTCCCATGTACCGAAGGCAATCACTACCGTCAGAACTCGCCTGCTCGTTATAAGCCACCGGATCTGTGAAGGAATTACTGAGAGAGAAACTGGTATTTACAAAATAGTGCGTCTTACAGAATAACTATATGCCCCTCAATCCTACCAATCATCCTCCATTACTCTGCAGTTAACTTGACAGGTAACTTGACATAAATACTCTACTAAATCCTCTCCGATTTACGTCTACACAGTTCAAGACGGCGATCTGCTTACACATGAAATGAAGGGTACGCCGACGCTCGATATTATTCGACGTACCGCTATTGTCATTACGGTGGCGGCTAAGTGCATCGGTTATAGCTGTTGATCGCCTCCACTGTTTTCCGATATTCTTTCCAGGTACGCTTACTGGATCTTGGGGAACAAATGCATTCCTCCTAATGTAAACGTGGCCAAATGGAATGTTCTATTCCTGTCATCTCATGTCGACGAGGGTAACAACTAGTTCGCGTTCTATCATCCCCTGGAATTAATGGGGGTTTAAAGGATGCGGCAACATCAGTCAGAGGCGGTAAACTCCTACGGTGATTGTTAGTCGGTGACTGAATCATCTTGCCAGTAAAACGTACGGGCCGCGTGAACGTGAAGTGGTGCATCGACGTGTATGCTCTAGCATATCCAACCTCTGCATAGACCCACATATACTCCCACTTGCGTCGGAAGGCATCAAGTGCTCCGGGTATTTCAAAAAGCTGTGATTGACTCTTTGTCAATGAAGCCATGACCTGCTCGTTTCCCCAGTTCCGCGAAAAACGTCTGACCGTCGCCGATGTCAGCGAATGCAAAATAGAAATTTATGAGGTAGAACGCACCTGCCCCACTCACGTAGCGTTCGGGGATAATCAAAGGAAATGATGCTTGATCAAGATGGGTTATTCGCATCAAGTTATAGTATACTCACGAGAGCCAAAATTCTCTACACTCTCAACGGGGAGTGTTCCTCGAGTTGCAGCCTCCGCTACCTGTAGAAAATATGTAGCGGAAGGGACAAAGGAGTTTGGCCATTGATATCGTCTTGCATAGTCGTCCGGTCTTAGTTTGGGTAAGCACCGCATAAATACATTTCAGAATCACTACGCACTGAAGAATCTTGAAGCGCCACTCGGGTTGGGTAGTTGCTGTTATGACGGCAACAGCACGCTGTGGTTTTAATGCCCAATCGAGAAGCTTAAAGAATTTATTCAGGTATATTGCACCCACTGCCTAGAACTTAGATTGTTAATATGTCACAAAAAAAATTAAATGCATGTGAGGCCACCTCGACCATCTCGACACTGATAAAAGCGTCAAATGCATGTTGAAAATTATCCGGCATGTTTCGGTAGTCCAGGAGGTGGACGCGTACTCGATCCTGCAATGATAAAGCGGCAATCCTTTGCTCCGCGATAGCCTTTTGATTCACAGAAAGTGTGAGCGTATCGACTTCGCATCCCATCTTAGCTGCCTAAATAACTGTTAATAAATTGGTAAGTACCACAGATCAAATTCACAGACCTCGATGGCAAGAGCCCCCCACCCGCTGCCGAATTCCAGGAGGCGATCTCCCGGACGGAGGCGAGCCTTCTTCAATAGATTATGAATCTTATAAAGTTGCGCAACCTCTAAGCTTTCCTCATTCCATTCTTCAGTAAGATCACCATGGATGCCGCCAGTGCTTTCAGGCCAAATAGCGCATGAATATGTCATATCAGGGCTGAGAAAAGACTATTGGAGAGGTATGAGGCAGCGTAAGAATACAGCGTCTAGTCAATAAACTTACCTTGAAGAGCTCGTTATCGACATCGTAGCCGGTAATCTACAAAATTTAACTTCAGAAATGGGTCTGTGGGAGCTTCGGGAAACACGTACGACATTGAGTTTGGCATTACTCAAGGACTGGCCAAGGTAACGGATGTACAGTGACGACAAAATGATCGAACATCGGTTCCAAAGGGAAGAGATTGCACCCAAATGGGTACGATTGTCAAGCCATAACTGTATGAACGATGACTGAGAAATTGTAATGGAAGTAGGAAAGCAGCCTACGTCAAGGGCCATTTTGAGGTTGTTGACATGGAAATCTCCATTCATATAAGCCTCGGCAACTGAAAATACAAGATGGGGATAAGTAAGTGAAGGATAGTGATATAAGCATTATACTTACATCCAAGGTCGTGGCTCAGATAGATGCGAGACCAGAAGCTCGTGGCTTTCACTTCAATAATAACAGAGTTTCCTAGTTTATCCAGCTCGATTTTCCCGAATTGGTACGAGTTGTCTCCATCTGTGATAATCAGTGACCCTTTACGAATGCCTTCGTGGAGTGATAATAATAGTGCACTTTTTGCTAACCAACATTGCGAAAATGAGTGTTCAACGTTGGATGCATGGCGAATCTAACCTCACCGTAGGCAGCCACTATCGAAGACATTGGGAGATGCTCTGGAAAACGCACTGCGTTGACTTGTAATGAAGAGGGAGTTGGCACTGAGAAATTCTTATAGCACAAGAAATTGATAACAGCTTTCGCGCCCGGGGTGCTTGAGATATCTACTGGCGGTACCCATTACCTCCGACATCAGAATTACGTAGCCTGTGAAGATGTTACATTCAAATTTCAACCCTCAACCCATCTTTGCCATCATTTCAAAGTACAAGCGCCGAGCTACTTGAAACAAAGGCTGACTTCTATCTCCGATATCAGAGAATACCACTGGGAAATCCTTGAACCCTTTTGCAAGTGTAAGGGATGCAGATTCCCAACAGTATTATTGCACACCATTTATTATGCTCTATTTACCTATGTCTTCCAGACTGCCACATATGCACCGTTTCGGCCTTTTCACTCCTTACCTATTGATTTTACCTTGATGTCGTCTCTTTGACCTACTTCGTACTCTGGCTAATATACGCCGATCGTGCTCTGTTGTTGGGTTGAAGAACCCCCTTGAGGTGAAGTCTTTACACTTTTTTGAGCATCTCATAGTGTATTTGGCCATTGCTACCCAGCCCGGCCTGCTAACCTTTACAGAATCCTTCTGGTGCTCGTCTAGCACCACTACTGCGTCGCATACGCTGCGTCTACTCGCCTGACGCCTTTTCGACGCACTACATGACCTTACCGGCACCTCAACCGGCCCCTGCTCTCGCTGCTCCAGCTAGAGCCTCTTTTTCGTTTTTCGTGACTCGATTGCGCTCGTTCGCCCTCTGAACGCCAGCGCGACTCTACCGGGACCTTCTCCGGCCACCATCATTGAGATCTATGGACCTAGGGCCCACTGCTAGGCATACGACGTCGTCGATGGGACGTCGTACCATTTCTACCGCTACCCATCTATCTCGCCCCCTGATTGCGCCATCCCAGGCCCGATCTCGGGATTCATCATCATTGTCTCAGTACCATGAGTATCGGAGCGATATCAAGCTTCTCAAGTATTCAGACGAGGAGATTCTGGAGGAATTGGCTCGACGTCGCCGCCGTCGTGAGAGGAAAGCTCCTAGTGAGTTACCTCGTATTTCCTCTTTACCTGTTCACTCTCCAAGTGAACGGGGACCTCTACGTGCACCGGCGCCAACCTCAGCTCAGCCTGCAGCCTCCCCAAGCCATGTCGGCTCACGGGTGTGCGCTTCACCACCTCGCGTAGCGAACTTGTCGCCATCGCGCTCACCTTCAGGGTCCTTGCCTACCCTTTCTCTGTCTTCTGGTGCTCATTCCTCGTTGTTACCACCCAGATCTCGCCTCGCAGCTGCCCTAAACCGCTCTGGTTCATGGGTATCTGCCCCTCTCCATTGCGATGAGACTTACTCGCCGCCACCCTTGCTTTCTTTGTCTGAACCAGCTCATGTATCCTTTGGTTTGCATGCTGCCACTTCTTCATCTGCTTGGAGGTCTGCTGCTCACTGGGAAGTGATCTCACCATCCCAGGATGTGCCATGTTCATCAGTGTTGTCTCTCGCTTCGCTTCCGCATGTCAAGCCCACTTTGCTTGATCATCAGGAGGTTCCATTGACACTGCTGGGTCTTGCCTGTGTTCCTCAGAATGCAGTAGTAATCACTCATCATTACGTACCGGTACTTTTACCGCCTCGTAGCACATCTTTTATTGCCGATATTCCTAGTGATAGTCGACATAGTAGTTTGAATAGAAAGATTTCCGCATATTCTATTCAGTCTGATAAGAACATTGAACCTGAGAACTTGTCTCATGGGTCAAGTAATTTTGACAACAATTTGAAGGCTGCTGTCGCAACCTTAAGTCTTTCTCGACAGCTGGGGGAATGTGATGTTGCATTCTCTCAACATCGAAATGCATACTTAACTTTGGGGGGGTTACCTCTTCAAGCTTGCTTCAACAGGGGGAGGGTCATGGCTAAACCCCCAGAAGTCATCCCAACTTGCAGTAGCCTAGTGGAACAACTGCAGTCTACTTTTACCAAGCAGGACTTGGCTCCTCCTTGCAAATTTTCGGAGCTCTCTCCTCAACATTTAGTGAAAGCCGAATTATTCTTGATTCATGCAGCCACAAAATCTAAATCCCCAGCCCTCTGCTTGCAGCAATTGTTGCAGCAATCACTTCAAAGGTTTTCTTCCTTTACCATAACCATTGATGGTTGACTTGGGACAACGGAAATCCGGTCTGAATCATTCCAGTGGGACCCGGGGCTCTGCGACCGATCAGAAACTGATCCTTCAATGAGTACCTTCAATTCTGCTGACCCCTCTAAACATATTACCGGGGAGACCACAGAACATTTGGATACTGATGCTTGGGGCTTGAAGAATCATGAGGATTCTCATTCTTCAACAGGTACCTTTGGCATTATGTCCTCTATTACACCGTGTTCCTTCAGACATCTATTCTGGTCTTGGATTTCTGTTGCAGATTGCACCTGTGGTCGCAATCTCCAGGGGGAGGGTGTAAGGGATGCAGATTCCCAACAGTATTATTGCACACCATTTATTATGCTCTATTTACCTATGTCTTCCAGACTGCCACATATGCACCGTTTCGGCCTTTTCACTCCTTACCTATTGATTTTACCTTGATGTCGTCTCTTTGACCTACTTCGTACTCTGGCTAATATACGCCGATCGTGCTCTGTTGTTGGGTTGAAGATCCCCCTTGAGGTGAAGTCTTTACAGCAAGTATCACACCGATTCATGAAATTTAATGAAGTTGAGATATCATAATCCATGGTGTAGAAGATCAATTCATCAAGTTCTCATCAAGCTTTCTGATAGTAATGAATCACGGAGCAAGCAGTAAAGTCGTTCAGGCTGGCAACCAATCGCAAACGCTGAAGTTAATCAATCGTAACACGGTATCAAGTTTCAACATCTTTCATAGCGCCTACAACAGCTATTCTTGGTGTAGGCAGGCTCCCACTGCAAGCCCTCATCATCATCATATTGCCCAACATGATCCGCTGTAGGGTGGCGACCCTTATGTCCGAGGCTCTGCCCATAATGACTATCTTGAGAGAGGTATCGCCGGCACCTCCATATAGGGAGAACCGGATTAGATCAGGCGTCAGGGTTAGGATTACATAATCAGAGATTGAATACGAGAAGCAACTTAAAAATAGAACTTACTGTCTACTGCTCCACGATGCCTGAACACTTCATGCGGTTTTTAGTCGTGGCGGTATCTTTAAATTTTGGAAGACGCCAGCTGTCTAACACGTATGAAGCATTGGCTGCCACCGCCACTCCCTCCAATATGATTACCCCAGGCGGCGGCAGGAAGTATGATGTGTACCAACTGGATTCTTTGCCAGAATACAGCCATAAGTACTGTATAGCTTTAACTTACCATCTACTCCCGTCCACAGCTCAACATCTACAGTCGTCCGAGTCATGCCCCTGTCACTTCAAGCAGCTGAACTTATTGCGATAGTTGTTCAATCTGTCTTGTATGGTATGAGCCATGATCATATACATCTTTCTAGAGTACTTACACAATAATGGCTGCTTATTAGGCATCGCAATTTTACTCATTTCTATCACGCTCTGGGCTCTGACTCTTGATCGGAAAGAGCGTCACGTTTCCCCAGTTATTCTGGTAGGACTTTGCACCCTAGCTGTCCTTAGCACCCTGGTTCGTGTTGAAACCCCTGGACAAATAATACGACTGACGAAGGACCCAGCATCTTGTTGCAGATGGGATGTACATATACAGAGGATTCATCAGCTTTGAAGGCAGCACCCTCTATTTCCTTGACCACACAAAATTCACGTTCAAGAATACGGTATACTTCTTGGAGCCTCTGTTGGCTGACAGCATTCTGGTATGCATATACATTCCCCGCAGAGGAAGAAAGTCTGAGTTGTTATTATTAATGCAGATCTATCGATGCTACATTGTTTGGCAGAACCTCTTGGTTATCGCGCTCCCGATTGTCTTTTGGCTCGGAACCATTGGTGTGTCTCAAAACTCAGCATCATTACTCTCATTCAGCTATAGGGCATTTAACTCCTTCCCTCACTAGTGACCGGGGCACATACTGTCTGGTCCATCGCAAGGCCGATTCCAGTTGGGCAAGAAAATGGTCAAGACTCGATATTTGCGCATCAGACTGAGGCATGGGTCATATCATTCTACTCCATCGCCCTGGCGACGAACATATCAGCGACTTGTGGGTTACGCCTACGATCCGCATTCAAGCTTACTGAATCCTATTCGTAGTAATTTTGGCAACAAAGTTATGGATTGGCCACAAAAATGCCGTGCGATATCTCAGCAGTTCAAACACTCAACACACTTTGAAGAGCTCCATATATCCCATCTTTGTGGTTATACTTGAATGCGGCGCTTTCTATTCCTTCGCACTCATTGCGATGATGGCGGTATATTTGAGACATTCAACCGCTGCATACCTCGTCAATGACATGGTAAGGGATATGCGTTCGAGAGGTGTATATCTCACTGATAACACTGTCCTATAGATTGGTCAAATCATCCCAATCACATTTTCTATCGTCCTGGTGCGTGCCGCACTGGTTCGGTATGAAAATAAAGAACATAGTTCAAGTATTCCATTGAGTGGGTTTGCTGCCCGAGCCTTTGTTCCCGCCAAACCTTTCTCCGGGGTAAGCACCGGGGGAACCATTCCCTTGACGTTCAGAGGCCGGTCTTCATCCGGAGACCCGATTCTGACCGAGAACAAGGAGAACGAAGCATCTGCGGTCTAGTCTGGCATTTTGCATGATGGAATTATTATCTGTCCGAGAAAACACCCCAAAGCTAAATTTCAATTAAGTGATTACGATGATTAACTGCGTTGAAGGCTGCTTGAATCAAAGCGAATATTCACTTATATCGGATTCGTTGGACAGCCTACTACCTAACGGTTCAAGTTAGATACTAATGACTTTTGAGTCTTCTACTCAATGGAGAATAAGTTCTCGCCTCTTACGTTCTTCATGCCACGAACTATTGCTACCTTGGGAAGTACCATGCACTCTGGTGTTGAAACGAGCGGTGAGTCTCCAACCGATCACTCGGACTTAGGGGGGAACCATCACAAACACGCAAGGGGATTCGGATTCAGACGGGGTATTTATTTATAGCTAGTTGCACACCGATGGATAAGTAATAGAATCTACGTTGTAAAGTAATACTTGACATCTGACAATCGTAGATCCTGAGTATGTGCGACACATGATAGTTCAACATTCGGCTGTACAGAAGGCGTATCACCGTACAATACTGTGACAAGGTGCAGATCTACTATATCTTGATTGCGTCCCTGCCAACAAACAGCCTCAAAAGAATGCTCAACTCGGTCATTTTCATTACAGTGGGTCAAGTCATACATTTGAACGGACTGTCAGGGTTTAATCGATTTCGAGGTTAACTAAAGCATCAATGGCCGAGTATTTCGGAAGATCACATATCGCCTAGATGAACCCTGGCCTTAGGTCGCGGAACAATTCTGCACTTGAACGGCGAAGGATGACTGAGGATTGTCAATACAGAGAAGATGAAGATTACATGAATAATGCCCACCTTGTTACCCCAGTCGTATACGAAATTTCCGGGAGGTATTCTTTCCCTGTTTTATCATCCACAGGTTTGAGGATATCAAAGCAAGCAAGAACGTTGGAAATGTTAAGGAACAGTGATGCTTCAGCAAACACAGCACCTTCAAATTCACATATAAGCTTACGGTATACTATATTTCGGAACAGAAATCGCACTGACCAGGGCATACACGTCTGCCAAATCCGAATGCCAGTTTACGAGGATCCATTTCGTTCCTAGAGAGGAAACGATTCGGGTCAAATGTATCCGGGTCAGGATATACCGAAGGATCACGGCATATTGCCCTGTTGACTCATCAAATGAGGTGACACTCATGCTGTTGTGTGCACGGACGCTCACCAGATATTGGCCATCACCGTACTACCTTTGGGGATCCTATACCCATCGTAGATATCTTCTTCAGTGACACGATGAGGAAGGCCTGCCCCGCAGTGAGAGCCTGTAGGTCGTAAATCAATCTATACATTGCTTACCAAGTCTGGCTGAAGGCGAATATCGTAATACCTCCTTGAAGAGGGCAGAGATATAAGGGAGAGAGGACTGGTCACTGAGATTGGGAAGACGCTGGTTACCCAGCACAGTGTCGATCTCGTTCTGGGCGGCTTTCTGTACATATGGATATTGCATCATTAGAGCGACGAAGGAAAGCATGATTGAAACTGTCTGAATAAATCAAACATGAATATAGTAGAATTGTTGGAAAGAAAAGAGAATCTACGGTATCTGCGCCTCCGGCATATAGAGCCGCCGAGCACCAACTGATCGTTCGTTCCTCTTCCTCATCGACGTAGTGCCCATCTTGTGGCTGAAGGAGTTGGGAAGTGAACGATTCCTTGACAGTGCCGCTTGCCTACAAATGCCGTTAAACCAATTTCAGTCATGGAGCCCCGAAGACATTTACCATATGCTCTTTTGCCCATTGATGTGGCTCCTGATCAATCGCCTTCATACGTTCCCCGACCGAGAACGCGAACCTCTTGAAATGTGCCCCTGGCATCCAAGAAGGAACAAATCGCACTGTTGAACAGTAGATGAATATAGATCGGCAGGATGGAGGAATCATTCATACGGAGGGGTATTACTTCTACTAACCACCGGCCAGGTTGAACGACTTGTTTGTGAAGCGCAAATGCCTCTTCCATGAGTGATACGAAGTAATCGTCATCGCTCGTAACTGGCCATCCATATGCGACGTCCAACACTAGAGCCCCAGCATTCCTGTATAGGCGTGAGATTGAATTAGCTGGATATCACGTTCAATTCACCGTCGAAAATGTTTTGGAAAGTTATCGGGTGAATTCATAAGGCTGTCCAGGAGGATTCGTGACTCTCGCTCCAAAATGCTTTGTATACTTGTACGGCTCTCGAGTTGAGGCCATACTGAAGTAGACGTCGGTAGTTCTTGTGATTTGGATGTTGGGACGAGATATTGAAGACAGACATTCTACGGCCGGCTAGCTCGCTGTACATCCATGTCATTGGCCGATCGGAGTACATATTGGAACGATGTTCAAGGAGCGCTGAAACCGTCTCAACGGTGTTTAATATAATGAAATGTCGACGGAAAAATCTGTAGTGAATGATGGCACTCCCTGCTTAGTCTTGAGACGTGCGGGGGCATGTACACACAGTGAAAGCATACCGTATTGTCTGGACCACTCAGCGAATGTTGCCCAAGGCGTAGTCCTCGGCATTTGGTGGACATTTCCGGACAGCCATTTCGGTGGAGGGCCTGGAGGAAGTGGCAACCCAGTACTGCGCAAGAACAGTGCGCTCAACAGCGCCACGACAACGGTGGAGACTCCAACGCAGAGGGAGAACTGATCAAACATGGCGGACAAATTTCAAGAGACGGTGCCTCGTGTGAATGTCGTGGAGTACCATCAAGTACCATAAGAATGGACGAAAATTCTGTCAGCGCTTAGAGTGGCGTCGAAAACTAAATTGCGATCAACCCTTTTCGGTGGTTGCCGTCCCCCCATCGCGGTTCTTTCTTTGTACACCGACGGTCAAAGATAGATCAAGGTGCACTCGATGTTTGACGCCGCGATACCAGTCTGATATATACATCTACGCGCGTATTGGATCCGAGAACCATGGAAGGTCATTGAAAGGTAGGGTAGCATATGCTGTGGCCCAGAGTAAGTTTCAATTCATGCTCAGATGTGTCGTGATAGTCACTGCCGGAGACCTGAGGAACATCAAGCTGCGCAGACTGATACCAGATCTTGACCAAATGTAAAGACATATTTACACTTGTAAATGGAATTCAAGAACAGACGTAGAGGTAGAGGTCGACTGAAACCCTCACCATCAGCTGGCATCTATCGTCCGGCATCCCGTCATCAGGGCCATGACACTTCTACAGCCCGTGTCTACAGACCGGGGATGTGCACATATGCCCGAGTCATCTACTACACGTAGCCCGCCGGCTAATGAGGTGATGATTCCAGCTCCAGTGTTCCTATCAAAACTTCAACTCAAGCATTCAATACTGCTCTGACGAATGCAAATGGCACGGAAGGGAGGGTATATGAGCCTTGGGACAATCAGTGAGCATTTCTTTGATAGAAGTTGAAGGGGCCTGAGGCGTGCACCGCGCTATTGCCTCAAGGGTGGGTCTTGTTTCCGTGATGCCAGCCAACGCAGAGGAATGCCATTGAAATCAAGAATCGAGGGTGCATAGCTTGAATAACGCATTCAAGTGCATAAAATAGCTAACGGTGATATCGCAACTTGAAGAATAGAAGCTGTTCTGCGCGCACCTTTACATGGAGCGCCTTTGGTCACCAGAGATGGCGAATGCAAGTACCGAGATCTAGGATGGATATGGGCGGGGATTAGGAGATCGGTGACACCTCGGTGGTTCTACAAATGGCAGTCTCCGTCTCAGACCCTTGTTGGACGCCTGGCAAAACCTTTGGTTTCTACTATGCGGACCCGGAACGCTTGGTGGACTCATGGGCCATTTTATTTTTGGAGAGCCTTGATCAGAGACTGAGGGTATGGAGAAATTGCCACATTGATACCGGGCCAAAATCAGACGGGTCCACTCGCAGTGTATTCATGGTACTGGTGGGCGTGCGAAAGAGCGGCAGCCTTACGCGGGTTGGCATGAAGCGGTAGATTCGAGCCAACGCTATGGACGAACAGCCACAATGTTCTATTTAACATCTGCTGGGCTATAACAAGGGTCAGTCCTTCGAATCCTTCCGTTCGTCTTTGAAAACTGTCAGACATGGTTTTTCCTCAGATATTGTTGGCCTTCCTTGTGCTATCCGTTGCTTATGTCGTATATCGCCGAATCACTCGCATTTCGTTGCGCGATGTACCCGGTCCGACATCAACCTCGTTTCTCTACGGTATCTCCCTGGCGCATTTCCTCAGAGCCTTTCTAACCGACTTTAGGCGCATTTTCTGAGCTTTTGTCCGGACAGGCTGGAGAGGTAGCTGTTTGCATCCCGTTGAATCTTGATAGCTACTTTATGACTTGAATTCCACTGTCCAGGCTGACTTCAAATGGCAAGAACGGTACGGAGACGTTATAAGAGTCCGCGCTTCATTGGGTGTGGGTACTGTATATCTGGCGGAATGTTTCCTACCTGAAATTCTTCAATCCAGGAAGACCGCCTCTTAATATCGGACCCGAAAGCTATCTATCATGTCTACCAAGGCACTAGGTATCAATACATTAAGCCTGCCGGCCGCATTGAGCTCCTTACACCTCTGTCACGAGATCCTGATGGTATGATGCAGCCTTCCTGCTAGTAGTTCCGTTGATTCCATTCTGCGATAACAGTCAGAGATCACTCAAGGAATCGACGATCCGTAGAACCGGCATTTGCAGTGGGAGAAATTAAGACATACCTCCCAATTTTCTTCTCATGCGCAGAGAAGGTATGTACCTGTGGCTTACACCCGTCCCCGTTTAATGCTCTGACATATATCAAGATAACATCAAAGTGGCTGGACATGTTAAACGCAGCCGGAGACAAGTCAATGATTGTGGATGTAGCAGTATGGTCATCCAAGGTCGCGTTTGATATTGCCGGAGAAGGTAACTGTTCTTGTTGAATTTAAGTGCTACCCAATGAAGATTTTGCAGCATTCTTCCGCTGTCCCTTTGGTATTTTGGATGAAGCTGAGCATCCTTTGGCGAAAGCTTATTCGGATCTATTGTCAGTCCTTCCTACTATCAATGATCCTGGATGGTGTACCTTTCTAAAATCTACTCTAGCTTCAACACCTTTTCTGTTCCCAACAGCAAGCAAGCTCGTTCCATGGGCTTGTTTTTATGTCTCATCGAATGGCTGCCGAAATGGATTATAAGACTCATGGTGAACCATTCACCGTGGTTTTCATATATGCGAAAATCTGGTGCGGTAATCAGTCGGATTAACACACAGTTATTGAAGGAAGGAGCGAACGATTCTACTCTCGGAAAGCAGCAAAAGGATATTATGAGCCTATTGAGTCCGCAGTGTTTCCTCCTTGCCTTTCAAGTATCTAATATCGTATGACTCAGTTAAAGCAAAGTCATCAAGTGACCCCAAGACTCACCTGAATGACAATGAAGTCCTGTCACTCATGAAGTAAGTGCATCAGTTTCCAATTTAAGACGACTTGTTGGTTTATCTTCCCCTCCTAGTGGCATACTTTTTGCCGGACATTTTACCACTGCAACCACCTTAAGTTGGCTCTTGTTGGAGCTTGCCAAGGCTCCCGCCGTCCAGCAGAAACTCCGCGCAGAAATCAGGGCAAACCAGGCACTTCAAACTCGTAGTGATTTGGTACCTTTGGATCTCGATTCCATGCCGTATCTCAATGCAGTTCTGAAAGAAACGCTGCGGTTTCATCCTGTCTCTTACAACAGTCCTAGAGTCGCGTCGCGAGATGATGTACTCCCTTTGAGTAAACCTATTGTGTCGAGATCTGGGAAGGTCCTACACGAGCTGCCCATACCAAAAGGAACGTGCATTATTACCTCCATCGCCAGTTACAACAGGAACAAGGACATTTTTGGGGCAGACGCGCATACAGTTCAATCCTGAGAGATGGCTAGATAGCAATGTTAAGCGTAGTGCTAAAGTTTCATTAGGAATGTACGGCAATTTGTATGTTCTTCCATCATGGTTTGCGACAGAGATGCTCACCGGGACATATTTATTCAGGTTCACATTTCTTGGCGGGCCTCAATCCTGTATAGGCTGGCGGTTCGCGTATGTTTGCCAGTTCCTCCTCATGTATCATATACCTTCTCACTTCTCTACAGTGTGTGCGAACTACAAGCTCTTATCGTGGAGATCATTGATGAATTTGAGCTTTCTCTGACAGAGGATTCAAGGACTCGCATTCGGAGGGAATCATGCAGGGTGATGGCCCCCACACTTGAAGGAGACGTAGGAAGAGGGACTCAATTACCTCTGAGAGTGCAGACTGCGGCTCGGTAATTTTTATAAAATTGTCTGTACCTTCGCTCGGCTGGTGTTGCCAACACTAGTGTTATATTATACAGTGCAAGACGCTCAAAAATGGCATCCCGTGATCACTATTTTGGTTATTGCTACTGTGACATGTGGCGGCACCAGATCCCCCCAAACTATACGAATCAACCTGGAATGAAAGGAAGGAAGTTTCATTACCTGACAATGCTCCTTAACAGAAGGGTGCCGCCGTCCATACAACAGTCCCCCGGCTGTACACCAAACTAGCTCTTCCATGTTTACTGCACTTAGTGAGAAGTGCAACTGCTATGGTACTGAACCGTACCTATGCTCCGCCATCTGGTAAGGCCCCATCATAGTACCCCGGGCTATGGCTTCGCGCCGATA
The DNA here is from genome assembly GCA_030435615.1 of Armillaria luteobubalina. Taxonomy (NCBI): domain Eukaryota; kingdom Fungi; phylum Basidiomycota; class Agaricomycetes; order Agaricales; family Physalacriaceae; genus Armillaria; species Armillaria luteobubalina. The sequence continues at coordinate 600,236 of JAUEPU010000028.1, read as the reverse complement.
CCGTATGAAATATACACATTTCGGAATCTACCGTCTGTCTACGGGAGACTAGGGCTGGCTTGGTGATTGATTCTTGCCACCACTGGCCGGACCTTCTCGGTGCAAACGATTTTCTCGCGCGGCCCCTTGGTTCGGACCAGGGCTTCTTGCAAGTAATCGTGTCGTTGAGACCATCAGAACGGACGATGCATCGATGTGGCGGCTGGAAACTGACTCCAGTATTTCTACAAGGTTTA